>OX418217.1:105843627-105874603 GCA_948455865.1 Conomelus anceps | reverse complement strand
GAAAATCATATATTGAATAAAAATACCGTGTCAGTTTTGATATTAGATTGTTCATCAAGTATTTCCTCATGAAAAACAACTCAGATAATATTATTTTAATCAAGCTGTCCAGCTGTAGATACTATTATGGGCTGATAGTGATACTGTTATCACTAAGATAATGCAGTCAACACCAGAAAGTACCTCTATTAACACAATTGAATTATCTAAGAGAGACAATTGACAATTGACAATAGCACTAAGTAATTATCACACAAGAAATAAATTAATAAAAACAAACCGTTCAATAACTTCAAAGTATCATATATTATGTCACCATTGGTTTTAAGTTTGAAAGATATATGGCTTATTTCTCAAATCTGATTCAAGGAATATTTTTTTAGTAAACGTTTTGTTTTGAAACACGTAGTGACATTGACGCAGATGTTGATTAGGTCAGAAGCAGAATGGCAGAGATGAATTTATTTGTATTTGACACTGAGATGCTCTTAACACTTTTGTTATTAATATAATATCCTTGCCAAGTTACTCGAGGTCGGTAGATTGGTCAGTAGGTGTCTTGTGTTAGTGGATGCAGGATGAAACAGAAACTTCCATCTTGGATGGCATCTCATCACAAAAAAGTAAGACCTTAGCTAATTTTACAAATTTAATTGTAAAGAAATTTCATAAGGTAAAGAATAGGCTGAGCTCGCAACCGAACAACGTCTCTTGCTCTAACATTTGAAATATTGAGATATGCCAAGCGAGTTGCCAACCCCCTTATTTCTAATAAATTATACTAGCTTGTATAACGGTCAGTCCAATAAATAATTATATTTTGTTTTTAGGTAAGAGTTAGAAGTAGATATGTCAAATTATTATGTTTAAATAATAAAGATACAATTCCTGTATTTCGTGTTCCATGACGAACTGCGTTGTTAATATTAACTTCTTAAGTGAATTCATCGATTTGCAGACAAATTTTCATTAAGAATAAGAAGAATTTACTTACTCTGTAGGCCGAACGTTTTCGAATCTTTGAGATCCATTTTCAGAGGCCTAGCTTGTCTTAAGAAAATTATTTATTGAGGGAGTACATTTTTATTTCAATCAACCTGAACTATGCAAAATAATACACATAGTATATTTTTAGAACACCAATGGGTTTGATTTGCTCCTCTCAAAAACTACATCCACGTGCTGCAAGATCGACTGAGTTGGCGCATTATACGTAGAATACCATCATCATTCATTCATGTGTAATATATCATTCAATTTGTAATATTTATATGCCATATATTTTATTTTGTTGCATTCCGTATCAATATGTTTGTCTTACCTGAAATTTCCATCAATGATCACTCCTTAGTGAACTTGTCTTTGTTAATTTCTGGGCAATTACATTCTTAAAAAATATCACGAGGACTGTCTGCTCTTATGTAACAGATTTGTTTCTACTTTCTTGCAGATTTGACGCCTAGTGAGATTGGACTCCCCAACGTGATGCAGATTATAGTTTGTCTGCTTTTTTTACTCTCCTATTTTTCATGGGTTTTATAGATATTGTGTCTAGACATATTGACTTTTAATTAATTAATTAATTTATTTATTTATATATAATATATACTTAAAAAATACAAATAATAGAGGCTTACAGCAAATGCCAAAAACAAACCTCATTGAATACATTAGATTGACTAAAAACAAACAAGGAAATCACAAAACAAAAATTTAAAAGCTAAGCTAACAGAGAAATAAGTCAAAATACATACAATAAGAGAACGACATGAAATAAAAGCATAAAGAAAAATAATCCTAAATATTAATTCTTTTCAAATATATTATTTAGTGCACGAATTGATAATATCTGAACCGAACGGGAAGCTTAATGAAATACTATTGAAAGTTTAAAAATCAATTTCGTTGAAGTTCTCGTTCCGTTTTCGTCGGCTACGAAAACGTAACTTTTCTAAGCTATTTGCTGACTTTCAATTATTCAACTCTCGTATCCGCCAAACAAGACCGTCTTCTGATTTGCATTATTATTTCCTTTCGCCAATCACTTCCTCCATTCCCCCTTTCCCCCTTTCCACAGATCATAATAATAACAACAGAAAACGTTTTATTCGTTGGCATTTTTAATGACAGCTAAAATTCGATGCTTCTTGCACCCTCCCACACCCTTCCCCACACAACTTATCACATTTCCGTATGTTGTATACTATTTACATTCACATAAATTACTAATCCATCTCCTCGTTCGCCTTCAATTAGAAATCAATAATTCATTGATGATTCATTTAGCATCGCCAACATCTGCTGCATTTTATTCGTCCAATCCTACAGTATTTTATTTTTCATAAATATTTGAAAGTTGTCTGTAATGCTATTCAGGTTGGCGTGTTTGGATTAATGAGGAAAAAATGTGGGTTGTTATTGAGCTAGACTTCTTTTGAACGCTAGTTTGAAATTATTATTATTGTTTTATAAAATTTTAATATTAACTTACTGCATTTTAGTTTGGACATAAAAATAATTCACGGTCTACTATTTTATTGAATTTGTTTCTATTCTAATGTTTATTCTGCCTAGATAATTTAATTGATAGAAGGCCTACTGAAGCCCACAATGGTTCCATGTAGCTGAAAAGTCAAATAAAACAAGTAAGCAGTGGATAACTAGAGTAATTTTTGAAATATTCAACAATATATGCCAAAATGGCAAAAAACACACAAGTAACCTCTGTGCCACACATTTCGACACTCCTGCATCATCACCCATATGAATAAATTTCTCCCTCTACTCAATCGCACTCAACTCAGTCGCCTGTCATGTCACCCCGAACTAGAATAATTTTTCACTGCTATTTATTAAGGGTTGATTACATTGGGATAGTTACCGCTTAGAAAAAATTATCTATTAAAAAATATTCAATACCTTTTAAATACTCATTGAATCAGCTTTTTGTCACCCCCCTTTGGCTGTCACCCGGGGCGGTCCGCCTCCCCTCCCCCCCCGTTCCTACCCAACTGGTAGCACCCTCTATAATCACTAAAATTGCTTTAGCCCACAAAGTCAGACTAAGCGAGTGAGAAGAGACAAATAATTCAAATTTGGCGCCCTTATCTTCCAATGAGTGTTGGGATGTCGAAGTGGAGAACCGGTCGCTGGAGCTGGAGCTGGAGTCTGGAGATAAGCGCGCTGAAGAGTGGAGTCGCCACTTGCGCGATCGCCAAAAAAGGTGCCAGCTGTCAATTGAATTGTGAATCTTTTCATCTAGATTCGCGCAGACTATCCATTATTCAGCAGAATCTGTTTTTCATCCTTCTCCACTCTTCTTATCACACGATTGCCTTCAAAATCCTGCTGACTGCTGACACACTCGCTGCCCACATCGATCAATATTCAGCTTCAACTCCGCCTCAACTAATCTTAACCAGTCATCGCCTTATTATTTCTCTTATGACTATATTATTATTACTGTATTTCTAAGATGCATTTCTTATATTAAGACAGTATGCATGAATGTACAATCATCATGAATCTTTCTTCAAGTAATACAAGGCTTATTTGGATATGATCGTGATTTGAATGCATGCAGGAGACAATTTTATTTTATTTTCTGTAAGCTAACTAACCGCATTTCAATAAATTCTGTTGAAAACTCAAATAAAAGCTCGAATAAGAGCCGTAATGGCTCGAGAATGAGAGGGAAACGTATTAAAATGGAATACAGTACAGTCTCTATAATCCGGCCGTGCGCCAGTACGGCACGTCCAGTAATTCGGCACTGTGCGGGCGCCCCAAAAAACAGAAAACAATCAAAGACTTTTTTATTACCCGTAATGAATAATCAGATTGTTCGTTTTACTTACATTTTCAATTGGTAATCTTACGGTATCAATTTTATTGTTACTTTTATAATTCATAATTGTACAGTACTGTTGTATTGTAGAGTACAGTATTGCACTGTTCTACTATATTTACTTTAACGTGTTTTTATTGAATTTCAACTTATATTTGTATGGGTTTTGAACGTATTTTACCCATACATCCTCTAATCCGGCAATTCCGGCATCCGACAACACCAATCCCGATGTAGTGCCGGATTAGCGAGATTGCACTGCAAATGTTAGTTTGAAGTGACTGACAATTAATTAAACAAACTGACAAATATACAGAAATAGAATTTATTCATTTCGAATTCCTTTAAGTGCTATTAATATTTATACTGAAGACTCCCGCAATGACGGATATTGACAACAGTATTGAATAGCTGATGGAGATCGATGAATGCTACTGTACAGAAATATCAGTCCAAATACCACCGGGAATCGAACCACGGACCTCCCAATTGCCGGTCGGGCGCCTTAACCACTAGACTATGGAGAACTTTCTGCGCAGTAGCATTCATTTTTAAAAACCGGCTATCCAATACTGTTGTCAATATCCGCCATTGCGGAGTCTTCAGTATAAATTAATAGCACTTAGAGGAGTTCGAAATTAATACATTCTGTTTCTGAAATCTGAAATACAGTAAAACCTGTCCAAGACGGACCCCTTGTAAGACGGAAACCTGCTGAAACGGAATGTTTTATCCGGTCCCTAGGAATTTTGTACAGTGTGTCTAACCCGGAAACCTGCCAAAATGGAAATTTTTTTCAGTCCGGTCGAGTTCCGCCTTACACAGGTTTTACTGTATATGTTATTGAATAACAAATTTAATGATGAATAATTTAGTATGATAATAAGAGTCAAACGCCCTCTTTTTCCATCATTACTTTTATACTCAGAACTCGGTATCCTAAGCATCAGACAAATCTACTTACTCAGAGTACTTACATTCGTCAAGAAAAACCCACAATTCTTCACCAACTTGGATCACCCACTCGGTACACGCAGAAGAAAGATAAACTTTCAATTCCTAGGATGACAACATCATTTGCTCAGAGATCAGTCACATATTTAGGACCAAGAATTCTCAATAAACTGCCAATAGACATTAAAGAAATAATTTCAGTTGATACATTTAAAAGGAAAACAGAAATCGGGTTGTTGGATAATGAAATAAATCACAGCAAACAATCAATGTCATAAATTGTTTTTCTGTAGCCTACAAAAAATCGGAGTAATCTGGACTAATAAATTCATCTAAAAATTACTAAAAACCATATTTTATATGAATTAAAAAATGTCATAATTATCAATATTAACTTTTCTACCTTTAGACCAATTGGTAGCATGTAATCTTAGTAACATAATATAGTTAACTTTTTAATTTTTCAATTTAATTTTCTCTTGTAAATTGACGAATGTTCTTTGCTTTTTGAACGTTTCTTCTCAATCTAATATTCAAGTAGTAACATGTAATTTTGGAAAACTAACGTAATAATTTTTGCATGTTCTAATACTTTTATAAAAAATAGACGAATTAGCGGCATCCCGACACATATTTTTAAAGTGGGAGCCACAAAATTCAGTATTGCAATACTTTATACTAGATTTAAGGCACTGTACATACAGTATTTTCTGCAATGTTGATTTTTTTTATTGTTAATAAAAAATAAATTAAAATTTTTTTTTTAATTTTTTAAAAACTTTCTCTGGTTGTGGATACTCATAACCAGAGAAATTATTTAAAAATATGGAATAAATATTTAATATAATGATAAATTATATTAATGGTCTGAGTATGTGAGAGTATACAGTAATTGCTTTTTTGTTATTATTTTATCTTTATTATTGATTTTCATCGACTGACCTCCTGTAAAGAGGGATATAGATTTGTCAAGAAATTTAAGTCATTATAATAAAATTCTGTCATCTGTTTTGTATGCCATAATAAGCCTGAAATTCCTCATTTGAGTATTCAATTCAATTCAATTCAATTTCAATTCAATTTCAATTTATTCTCTTCAAATAATTTACAAAATACTGTAAGTGGTACAGAAAAAATATAATAATAACAATAATAATACAGTATAATATAGCATATCAAATAAAAAATAAAAAAAACTATTGTATACTATGTGACTCATTTGAGTATGCACATTATATTTGATAATTCTTTCTTTGCTATTCCTGTTATTCTTCCTTTATTATTTTTTATATGCTAAAAACAATTATATTTTTCCTGTGTAGACCTTCAGTGCCACAATAAGTGGACAAGAAATGGACAACTAGCTGGTAGGCCTGAGCCTAGAATAGCTGCGTTATTATCAAACATTTTGATTCACAATCCCATTGTCAAAAGATACATCATTTTTAAATCCCTTCTAATGCTTTATAACAGCAACATCTTCCAAATTACTCATTTTAGCTCTCACTGTACGAAATACATAGTGGGAGAGCATTATGCGTAGGCTCTGTCTGTCTGTATGTATGCATGAAACTTGAAGTTTATTTGTTTTGCTTTTGCAAAACCTGAAGTTGGTTTTGCCTTTTTTGCTTTTCAGAGCAAAAACTACAGGTACCAAATTTTCATGAGGTAGTAGGCACCTCATAAGAAGAAGAAAAAATGAATTAAAATTGAGTTCGTCGGTCACCCCTGACCTATGCTGAGGGGATCACACTTTTCAAAAAGTAAACTAGAAAAAAGTGTGTTAGTCATGGCAATAACGGTCGGATGTGCTATTCTTGAACTAGAGGAAAGTGAATTTTTGAAGTGTTAAACGATTATTAAATTTATTACAGATGGAAAGAGTAAGTAAAAACGTTTAATTTCATACTAAATTTGTCAGAAAAAGTTGATATTGGAGTTATAAGGACGTTTGTGAAGTTGTTTTAATCTACTTTTTTGGGGGAAGTGATAGCCGAGTGCCGTAGCAGGTATCTGTTCAATCAGAGATAAGCTACGAAACTCCTGAGCGCTCTTTGTAAGGGTGACCGATTGGATTGGCCAGCAAAAAAGACTGTTCTCTGCTGGAAAATCACATCCCAGTTGTTCAGAACCCACCTAAAACTGTAGGTCCAACTCATTAATCACCATCATCCAATTCATTACCCACACACAGGTTTCACACCTATGTGGGCTTCATTTTCCGAGAAAAATCCCATGGTATATGTTGCAATGGGAGTATAAAATAAACAGTCAAGCGTTGAGGTTAGAATGGGGGAAAAGTGGACTTTTGAGGAGTTAAAACACTGACAGTTTTAATTTTATTAATTCTAAACACCAAAAGCAACCCATAATTCTTTGAACCAACCACCTATAGAAAAATTTGCACCAATTTTACTTAACCCTTTGAATTTACCATAAGGTAGATTCATTCTACTTTAAATTTTTTTTCCTACAACTGCTCGTAAAGTAGTTCTTTACGTACTGAAAACTAATTGTAAAATACCTCTTTACTGCTCCGCAAGTGGTAAAGTACTTTACGCTCGCCAGCTGTTTTCTTTACGCTTCTGTTTTGATTTTGATGTCTTCTCATTGGTGGATCACACAATCCGTGAAATTCACATAACCTCAAAAAAGGCGAACGCTAACCAAATCCGCGCATGGTCTGTGATGTTACAAACTACAAGCTTTTATTATGTTGGAATCCAGAACTGCAGTTTTAGGAAAAATATTGTATGCAATTCGCGCGTGAAGCTTCTTTATCGCTCTCGCAAAATTACTGCGCTCCACTACGCGTCGCGCAGTAAATGTTTTGGCTCGAGCGATAAAGTCGCGCTTCACGCTCTTAATGCATAAATAACTATTATGCTCACCAGCTGTTTTCTTTACGCTTCTGTTTTGATTTTGATGCCTTCTCATTGGTGGATCACGGAATCTGTGAAATTCACATAACCTCAAAAAAGTCGAACGCTAACCAAATCCGCGCACGGTCTGTGATGTTACAAACTACAAACTTTTATTGTGTTGGAATCCAGAACTGCAGTTTTAGGAAAAATATTGTATGCAATTCGCGCGTGAAGCTTCTTTATTGCTCTTGCAAAATTACTGCACTCCACTATGCGTCACGCAGTAAATGTTTTGGCTCGAGCAATAAAGTCGCGCTTCACGCTCTTAATACATAAATAACTATTTTAAACTAAGTTTTGTGATTTGATAATTCATTTTTTAATGTTATAAAAATAATAAAAGAGTACTCATGAAGAGTGTATTTCTGGAGTAAGGTTTGCGTTTGGTTTTCGTGTAGTAGGCCTACTTTCTATGTGGTGGGTAGAGTGATTATGTTAATAATTATACATTGGCAACGATACGATGTGTGAGGTCGGCACTAAATTTCTCATAGTGATTTAGACACTGACCGATTGTTAATTTAATTGACCATGATGCTCTCCTAAAACTTCTGTTGATCGGCACGTAAGATAGTCTAGTGCTGTGTATACTGTCTTTTATGGCGCATCATAACTCTATCTTCTTCACTGGCCTTCCAACTCCTATTTACGATTACAATTAATCATCTTGCCATACTTCTCCGCCATCTTCCACCAGACAGCTTGAAGAAAGTTGATAGAAACTATAGAGCCACTATTAACAGTATTAACTGCATAGCGTTTTACTATTTACTGTATGATTTTTTATTACATTAGTCCAAATTGTGTTTGTGAAATGTTATTTTCTAGGCTTTTTTGCTAATGTTATTTTAGGTTATTTCTATAATATAATATTAGGTTACCTTTTGCTTATATTAGGTTATTTTCAAGACTGTTGGAAATTAATCATCACAGTTCACAAACGTTTCAGTCTGCGTGAGTTAATATTCATTTATTCTCCATTAAAATTGACTGCAAGTCGTTTAATTTATCATAAAAAATTATATTATCAACGCAGATGGTTGTTCTTTTTGTAGATTACGTCTTGGAGACTCCAGTTAAGGAGTATAAGACAAGTCAGATCAACAATTATACACTAAATACCATAATTATATCAATTAGTTGAAGTGAGGCTTAATTTTGATGTGAAAGGAACTACTCTTTTACACCATGAAGAGCTTTACCAACTAAATACTTTTTCAATTTTGTTAAAAATATTTCTATATTTTCAAGACTAGTTGAAGAACTTATTTTTTCAAAAAAAAGATTGATTATTACATTTATTACAACATAATTTAACCATTTTAGTATTAAAGAAATATTTCAAATCTACGTTTTCTAACAGATTATATAGATAATTTTTGCAAAATTTCTGTGAATCCTACTTTAATTTAAAAATATTAATTTCTGATGTTGCATAACAATTTACAAAATGCAATTACAATCTACAAGTGAAAACTTGTAACTAAAAACACTAGTTAAACTAGTTTCTAAATTGCTAGGCATATTGTTATCCTGGTAAAATGCACTGTATTGTGTTTATACTGTAAGCTGTATGCTCATTGTTTCAAAAATAAGAATCTTTGTTATGCCATTAAAAAATAATTTCTGCAATAGGCTGTGTATTGTTACGGGTTCTAATAGCTAAATAAGGCTTGCAACACTAAAGTTCACACTTGCACTTTATTTACACAAATTAGTCTATTTACACAAATTAATTGCAAGTTCAATTAATGAAATAAAAACAGATCATCAAATGACAAGCTAATAGCTATTTTCAGCAATCATTTACAAGAATCAATGAAAAAGAATCAATGAGTAAGTAATCACAGGCCGATCAAATATAAAAGAAACAAGAATCCAATAAACTGTACAAATGAATAATTAATTACAGGCTGATCAATAATAAGAGAAACAAGAGTTCAATAAACTGTACAAATGAATAATTAATTAGGCTGATCAATAATTAAAGAAACAAAGAGTCCAATAAACTGTACAATAATGCAGAAAGAAATTATAAAAAGAGCAACTAATCACTTACAAAAACACAGTCCAATTCGTTATTTGACAGTCCCAAATAATATCACGTGACACAACGTCTTCAAACTATTAGTAAGCTGCATAAACAGTAAACACTTGTCTCTGCACTTGACACTGTCTAAAGACTGAATAAAGCACTGTTTACTCCACTGGCACTGGATTGTCTCTTCTACGAGATCCGTAATACAATCTGTCATGCAGGTTTAAAAAAACTGACTCACTGGTTCACGTGGACTACTTTATATAGCTGTTGTAGTTGTATAATTCCAAGAATTGGAGCTCACCAGACACTTCGAGAATTTTCTCAATCGTTCTAGACGAATGTAGAATTGACGAGAAGATCGATTGAGTGAGAGAGTTGCAGACTTCATCAATAGGAATGACAAAGACATCTAAGGAGAGAGAATAAGAAGATTGGATGAAGATCAGTTGAAGTCACGTCCAACCATGAAAACAATAGAATGATTTAAATAGAACAAGTGTGTGACTAACTGCTTGTTTGCTCTTGTAACAGTATATATAGATTCATTTCCAATTTTATTATAATTATATTGTTATATCCCATTTATGTGCATTCCGATCTCTATTATTTCCTGTTATTTATTCCAAAATTCCTTTAATTCCAAGATATTTTTTCAAATATTGCATAATTTTGCTTTCTGAATTTTCTTCATCCACCTAAATTTAAACTGTTCACTTTTTTCTGTCCAAGACAATCATATCAATTTCTATTTCAATTATTTTTCATTTTCAGAGTTGATTTAAATTTGAGTCTAGTTCAAAGATTTTGGCTAAATATTGTACCCTATAGTTTTGCTGTATAAATTCATCTTTTCTGTGTAAATTTATGTAGCCTATTATTCTGCTGTCCAAGACAATCATATCAGTTCTTATTTCATCTCATAGTTAATTTAATTTTCAATTGTCAATTTAATGATTTTTACTAAATATTAAATATAAATTTCCTTCTGCCATGTTGATTTGTGTTGGTAAGTTATCATTTTCACTGTCGGAGACAATTATTTTCTTTTCATTTCAGTGTCGAATTAACTCTGAATCTTTAATTCGAAGATTTTTACTAAATTTTGAATAAATTTGCTTCATGAGCTTCCTTCGTCTGTGTTCAATGGCAATATACATTCATTCACAATTCATCTAACCAAGGCAATCTTACCAATTTCTGTTATTTGTTTTCATTTCCAGAGTTGGATATCAAGACTTGCCATTTTGGAACACTTCAGCAATTAACAGCAATGTGTTTTGGATGCTATGTACTATTCAGTAGCGACCAATATCATTGAGAAATAGTTGCTTTGATTATGTCAGGTTGATAAGAAATTTATTGTTGTAACTATTTTTTTCCAATAATTGATTTAATGTGCAGCAGGAAGAAAAACAAGCAAAAGCAGTTAACAAAATGGTTAGAAAAGTATTATATATATACATTATTAAACTTAGCTTATTTATTATCAAATGTTTTTTAAGATTGATATTCAGGTTAAGCAAGATGATAGATCAGTTATACTGATTAAGAGAGGTGGTGGGAAAAATTTTTTGTTATGGTGTGACAACTAAAATTTTGCACAAAACGTAGTAGAACTGTAGAAGGTTAAAACCTTGAATGATTTTATTTAAAACATTTTAAAAGGGATTTTCAATCAACTAATGTAATCCATATTGAATGTGGATTAGGCAACAAAAATATAAAATATTACTTATTCAATAATTGCTCAATAAATATTAGTCCCCATAATTTTTCAAAAAAAGCTTCTATTTCTATACAATCAATAAATGAACAAATTCAGGTACCGTACCGTTTTTTCCAAATTATAATGTACTTCAATGTAAAACATTATAATAAAGTGATCACAGAATTTATATTGTAAATACTTTATAATAATTGTCTTTATTAAAATGCTTTACCATAAACTAAGACTTTATTATATAATTATAATGTTTTACATTGAAGTACATTATTAGTTTCAATCAAAGCTGCTGCTATCTCATGTATTCTATTTATTCATAAGCTTGGGTGTTTGAGAGCATATCACATACTTATTCTCCTATTTGATATAATAAAATCTAGAAGGCCTGAGTACTTGGTAGGTAAGTTCATTTTTTCTGGTGATCGAAGTGGAAGAGACACTAGACATGGAGCTCAGCTGCTGATCGTCCCTAACCATCGCACAATGATGTATAACAAATCGTTTCATGTTACAGCTGTCCGTTATTGGAATCTTTTGCCTCCACAAATAAAGAATATTGAGAGTCGAACCCTGTTTGGCGTGGCAGTTCTAAACTGGCTAGGAGCGGGAGGCGTAGAGCTGGCTTGAGTTGCATTGAAATCTTTTGAATGGTGTTTGCAGGAAAAATGTGTTTTATTGTAGGTTCTATTTACATATATATATTTTTTTTTTTCAAAATTGTTTTTATTTTCTCTATTGTTAGTTGAACCATTTATCGAGGGTGTATGTGTGAGTGTGGGTATGTGTGTGTGTGTGCGTATGTGTGTATATTTAAAATGTGTACACTATATATTACCATGTTCTATATATTGTTCATGGATTGAATACTATAATTGATAATGTAGTTGTTAGGGTTAAGTGTAAGAGAGGACCTGCGAGTCCTAACTTCGCCTCAATAAAGACAGATTATCTATCTATCTATCTATCTATTCTTTCCTAAAGAAAATGAGCATTTGGGTTGTTTTAAGTTTTAAAGGAAGAACTTCGAAACTCCAAAGACTGCTATTGCTTGAAAAATATAGAATATTGTTACATTAATTGTACTGTTATCACATATAGGTTTTCCAACCAATGTTATTTTTGTAATTTTTCCTATAAATATTACTGATTTTACTTCAATGTTAGAAACAGATAGTTTTATTGCATTGATTACAAGATATTTTGCAAATGTGGACCAGAACACGTCGACAAGTTTTTATGATTATTTTTTATTTGTGATATATTTCTTATTGAACATTTCTTGACAAAACTGAGTTTTTTTGGAGGTTGAAGCCCACATAGGTCTGAGACCTGTGCATGTGTAATGAATTGGATGATGGTGATTGATGAGTTGGACCTACATTTTTAGGTGGGTTCCGAACCACCGGGAAGTGATTCTACAGCAGAGAACAGTCTTTTTTGCTGGCCAATCCAATAGGTCACCCTTACCAAGAGCTCCAGGAGTTTCGTAGCTTATCTCTGATTGAACAGATACCTGCTACGGCACTCGGCTATCACTTCCCTAGGTGATTGACACTGTATTACCCTTCAAGTACAGTTAGTACAGCAATTGGGACAAGTAAATTATCTGCAGGGCTATTCATATATTCAAACAGAGAGATGGAAATGGAGCGTTCTTCAAAAGAATGTTTTGTATTAAAATTATTTTTATTTTTTATTCTATTGTACCTAAAAGAACGCATGTGGCATTTAATTTCCAACCAATATTATTTACAACAAAGATTACTGATTTTACTTCATTGTTAGAAATTATAGTTATATTGCATTAATTACAAGAGATTTTGTAAATAAAATCAAGAATACATTGAAAACATTTGTCGGTTATTGTTCATATGTAATAACTTTCTGTATCCAAAAAAACAATAGTATTTTTATTTAATTTATGACCTGTCTGCATGACGTTTTATTGGAATATTAATTGATTTTACTGAGAGACGAAGAAAGACGTTTTGAAGATAAAATTTGTATTGCAGGGTTTTAATCACAATATTATGACTCTAATAGGCTATTATAGTAAAGGAATAATATATCAATTAAATTGATATATTATGATTGTAATATGACATAATATTTAATCATAATTATATAAAATATTATTTGTGTATACTACCATAGCCGATTTCTTCTGTACGTGACTCTTCGGGCCACAACCAAAGTTTTGGTTCAAAGAGCATACTACGCAACGGAGGAGTGAGGTAGGTTGCGATTACTCTACTCACTAAGGTAACAGAGTTGCATCTATGCCAAGCCCACCGAAACAAAGCCTGGAACTCTATGCTTGAAACAGTCCACTCCCACCTTTACATTGGTTCTGACTGCACAGGTGGGTGTGTATACTATCAAGCACACCACTGAGCTACTTCCTGGGTCCAAGCCATTATTCGACAGAGACGTTTATTTTGGAAATTAACGAACTGATGTAGCCTTTTTTTGAATTTGAGAAGAATAAAACTTGATTCTCCACTATAATGTAGTAATTCAAATTTGGAAAATAACACAATTGAAGTAGCCTTTTTTGTATCAATAAATATGAATATATATAAATATGATATATATATATATATAAATATGAATATATATAATAAATATGATATAAATATATCATATCAATAAAACTTAATTCACCTCAAGTCACAATAACGTAATTTAATCATAGATAAGCCTGTTATATTATATTTCATTCTACATTATTTTCTATCTATATAAATAAAATTAGAGTTTTGTCTGTACATTTATCAGAATGATATATTTTTTGGTTATTTTTACGTTTTATACATTAAAGAAGCCGAAACAAGTTAGTCTTGTCTCATTTTCTGTCTGTCTGTCACGGCCCCGGAGGCATTTTACGCAGCCTTCTCCTGAAAAACGAGAGCATCGATCGGGATTAAAGTAATTTATCAGTATTGAAGACCTTTTTGACAATGACTTTAGCTATAAAAAACTAAATTAACTTTTTTTAACAGAATAATAAACAGAATTTATTAATTTCGAATTCCTTTAATTGCTATTACTTTTTACTGAAGACTTCCGCAATGGCGGATATTGACAACAGCATTGAACAGCTGATGCGAATCGATGAATGCTACTGTACAAAAATATCAGTCACCACCGGGAATCGAACCACGGACCTCTCAATTGCCGGTTGAGCGCCCTTAACCACTAGACCATGGAGACCTTTCTTTAAGGGCGCTCAACCGGCAATTGAGAGGTCCGTGGTTCGATTCCCGGTGGTGACTGATATTTTTGTACAGTAGCATTCATCGATTCGCATCAGCTGTTCAGCAATGCTGTTGTCAATATCCGCCATTGCGGAAGTCTTCAGTAAAAAGTAATAGCAATTAAAGGAATTCGAAATTAATAAATTCTGTTTATGTATATTTGTCAGTTTATTCAATTGTCAGTCACTTCAAACTAACTTGTGAGAATAATAAACGTTTAAAAACCAAGTATTGTGCGATTTTGGATACATTTCTTCTAAGTTTTATTACCACATAAGAACAAATCACGTAATTTATCATGATACATCAATCAGCTGTTCTCAAATATTCTCTCTGATAACTGTCACTGAATTTTTTACGTTCTAAGTTGTTTACTAAGCTGATAACAACTTCATAATAATAATAAGCGTATGGCTTTTAATGGTGGGGAGACCCTTACGGGTAGTTTCACCTCGCCGTTTGTGCCATGTTACGGGGAACATGGTGGACCTACTATTTTAGGTGGGTTCCGAACCACCGGGTAAGTGATAATAAAGCTTGTAACATCAAGTCATTGAAGCACGGTCACCCATCCAAGCGCAGTCTTGAGCGGTCGTGACTGAACATCACGACCACTTGAACACCACGCTCACCGCATGACCAATCACCACCAACAACTTCATGATCGTTGCTATCAAAAAAGCCGAAACATATTTAGTCTTATTTCTAAACATAATCCGTACGAAGGACGAGTAGGCTACAATAGCTAGTGTCTTATAAAGCAGTAGGATGATGGTCGTTTTTGCAAATCATATTTAGTTGGTAATCGATTGGGGGACCACACGGTGTGGTACATTCACGTGTGGCAACCGCTAGACCACAGCGGTTGTCAAATTAGAGTCGAGCAATTAATTCCTCCCAAATTAAAGTTTGTTATTGAGATCATACATCATCATTCCACTTCTTGAAAACCTTTAGAAAAAATCCGATGATTAATAATTGTGTCGGTAGGCTGAGTTATAATTGAACGTTAATATGACAGATACGGTTAGGACATGCTTTTTTCTAGCCGATAAATTTTTGTAAGACTTTCGGCCTGATGTTGATAAGATCTAGATTACCATCTGCAAACCGAACAGCGGCATAATAATTTACCTAGTGACGTCACTCACTTGATTTCTCCCTTGGGAATGATCGATGACTTGGATCTTGAAAGCGCGCAGATCTTCGTTCTACACGGTTTGCATCGCTTTAGAAAATCGACTTGATCGTATTTTCGTGTTGCTGGATGAGCTCACTTATCTAATGTCAACCAGGAATCATTAATCAACCTCTGGAATGGATGGACGGGCTCCTAGCATGTCAGAAGCTTGTCTAAATGTGATCTAGGCGGACAAACCCTTAAAAGCGATCTGTAGGTGGTTTTTAGGTGTATCTATTCGGATGTTATTTGTATGGGTGCGGCAGTAGGTTTTGAATAACAATCTAATGCGTAGTTTTATCTACAGTAGTTTCATCTATATGACACTAGTGTAACCTAACTAATATAGATTTTAAAACAGAATTTATTAATTTCGAATCCCTTCAAGTGCTATAAGATTATACTGAAGACTTCCGCAATGGCGGATATTGACAACAGTATTGAATAGCTGATGGAAATCGATGAATGCTACTGTACAAAAATATAAGGCGCCCGACCGGCAATTGGGAGGTCCGTGGTTCGATTCCCGGTGGTGACTGATATTTTTGTACAGTAGCATTCATCGATTTCCATCAGCTATTCAATACTGTTGTCAATATCCGCCATTGCGGAAGTCTTCAGCATAATCTAATAGCACTTAAAGGGATTCGAAATTAATCAATTCTGTTTATGTATATTTGTCAGTCACTTCAAACTAACTTGATAGATTTTAAATTAAAATAAAAATGTAAAATTATATTAATCTTTTTTGGACTGTGATGATGTTTTGTTAAAAATAAAATCAAAATTGATATAGCCTACTTTTTTTTAAAAAAAAAAGGCTCATGAATTATTCAAGAATTTGAATCTTAAACACCCTATCAAGGTTTTTTTGAATTTTTTGATGAATTATCTCACCTCAGATGTGAATTATCCCGCCTAATATGTGACAGTAAGAGCCCATTAGGTAGTAAGCAGAATTTGAATCACTGACTTAGCAGTCTCATCACAAAATGTAATGTCAAAAGGTGAGGAAGTTACATTATTTTTGCTGTCAGCACACAAAGCAACAATTTTTCCACCCAATATGATAGGCTAGTGTCAAAAAACCACAACCTTGTTCTTGTGAAGAGTACATTAAAAAAATCATTGGGATCGAGTTTTGCATTAAAAATTAATATTTATAATTGATATTGGAAGTGGTCGCTCGTAGTGTGGTGCTACTCAATTAACATTATTCGAAACAGAACGATATTAACACGTGCTACGCGCGGCCAAATGAGAAATCCCATTCAAATTATATGCTATTGATTCATTTTAATGGCATGCCGCTAGCACAGGCAGAATATTATCAAAGCACTCTGCTCTGATAAACGATACAGTTAAAAGGTTAGAAGGCAATAAGGACTGCTGCATATTGAAAGGTTAAATCAACAAATTGGAAATTAATGTAAAGATCAAGGACGCGTGATGGCTGGCACACTGGTAGCTTTGTGCCTTACATTAGTTACGACACCTATTGCCGCAGTACCAAAGATTCTATTCTAATTAGACGTTGTAAGGCTGTAACTGCAGCGTCGAGTTGTGAAAAGTTGCAGTCTATTCGCTGCTAAAATACATTAAGGCCGATAAATAAATCGTTGATTAGGTACGGATGACGTTTTCTTGGAAACTACCACATATTAAAGCCTGAAATATTGCAATTTTTATAAATAGAATAATAAATATACATACACTATAGTATGACGGATTGACGGATATTGTAGAATAACATTTATATACAGAGTGTTTCGGAACTCTCTAACAATACTTCTAGGCAGTGTTTCTGGACCACTAACAAAAGTAAATATTGTAATAAAAATTTTCTAAAATCCCCAGTTACTCACACAGCCGCCATTTTGTTTTTTCTCTCATTATTTTTTTATTCAAACATCTCTGAATGTATAATTTATTATTTTTAAATATAGTGGTTGGAAGTGAAAAACTGCAACCCGTTCTCAACCACCGCACACCCTAAGAAGTAGCATATCTTTGTTAATTGTTGACCAATTTCGGAAAATGAGGTATCGTTGAATTGGCAATAAAAATATCTAAAAAACGTTATTCTAGTCAAATTTTGATATCATCAGCCATTATTAATTTAATCCTGTTCAAAGATTTTAAATGGCCGCCATTTTGTTTTTTGATGTCGGAAAATTTTGATTGATTTTTTAAAGATTGTTCAAATTGTTATAAAGCTGTTTGCAAAATTTCAAAATTATACATTCAGAGATGTTCGAATAAAAAATAATGAGTGAAAAAAACAAAATGGCGGCTGTGTGAGTAACTGGGGATTTTAGAAAATTTTTATTACGATATTTATTTTTTCAGTGGTCCAGAAGCACTGCCTAGAAGTATTGGTAGAGAGTTCCGAAACACCCTGTACATTAATATTTCCTCATTTCAACACTCCTTCCCTCATTTAATGATTCAAATAAAAATGAAGTGATAGCCGCGAGCCGTAGCAGGTATCTGTTCAATCAGATGGAGATAAGCTGCGTTCTCGTTGGTCCTGTTTGTAACGGGGACCGATTAGATTGGCCAGCAAAAAGACACGTTCTCTGCTGTAAAATCACTTCCCGGTGGTTCGGAACCCACCTAAAACTGTAGGACCAACTCATTAATCACCATCATCCAACTCATTACCCACACACAGGTCTCAGACCAATGTGGGCTTCATCCTCCAAAAAAATAAATCAAATGGATCAAATGATAGGGAAGTGATAGCCGTGAGCCGTAGCAGGCATCTGTTCAGTCAGATAAAGATGAGCTACGAACCACTGGGTCCCCTCTGCAAGGGTGACCGATTGGATTGGCCAGCAAAAGATTCTGTTCTTTGTTGTAAAATCACTTCCTTTGGTTCGGGACCCACCTAAAAAACTGTAGGTTCAATTCATCAATCACCAACAATAAGCTCATTACCAACTCACACGTTTCAGACCTCTGTGGGCTTCACGATTTAACAAATTGAAATCTGTGGTATTCATAGATGTGAAAAATAAGAAATGAAAATAAAAATATTAAAAATAAAAATAATAAAAATAGAAATAATAAGAAATAAAAATAAGAAAATAATAAGGCTATGTGCGGAGTTGAGTAAATTCATTCAGATCACTTTGCCAAGATTTCAATGTCAAGGGGCTCTGTAAAAATTAATTTACCAGAGGATTTCGCTTTTCGGAAGCTCGTATCTTAGGGGTTTGACTGCATTTTTTTGAAATAATTACTGATAACAATATTATCTTGGGTGTCAATTAATTTATCATATTCTAATAGTCATTAGAGAGGTATTTTTTCTTGATTTTAATTGAACTCTATGGTTTACATAAATGTGAACAAAATGAAAGGCTGTGCGCAGGGTTTTTGGTCATAATGCTTTTTCGAAGTTTCTTGCATTGGATATTATTAGGGCTTTGAAATGTTATCTATTGCTGTGAGGAACATATTTTTCTTCAATTATTTTGTGAAATGTAGTGGTTCAAAGTTGAAATCGTTTGGTTTTTGGGGGCAATTAATTACACCTACAAGTGATTTTAGAGTTTCGATAAATTTTCTATTCCTATAAAGCTTTCATCAATTATTTTGTAAATTATGGGGGTTCAAATTTAATTTTTACGGTTTTTGGGGGCGATAATTGGGGGCAAAATATTTATTGATCTCACCTACAAGTGATTTTAAACTTTTAATAAGATTTCTATAACTTAAAGACTCAGTGAGGAATAAAATTACATAGTTTTTACTCCAATCTAACAAATAGTTTTTTCAAGATAAATTAAAAAAAAACTGAAACTTCACAGATATTTTAAAATTTTATTTAAAATCAGAGTAAAAAATATGTCATTTTATTTTTCAAGGTGTATTTTATTTATATGAGATTATTATATAATTATTTTATGTTTAAGAGAGATTAAGATTGTTGAATGATTGTTGAATGTCATTTTTTTGTTATCCACTGTTGGTGTTGTGTGTTTTTAATTAATCAATAATAAATAATAATATAAATCTTATTTAAAGTTTAAAATTACTTGTAGGTGAGATCAATTATTGATCTCAATTCTTCGCTCCCAGTTATTGCCCCCCAAAACCGAAAAATATTAACTTTGAACCCCATATTTTACAAAATAATTGATGAAAGCGTTTTTCCATGGCAATGGATAACATTTAAATCCTCAATAATATCCAATGCTAGAAACTTTGGAAAAAAATTATGACCAAAAACCCTGTGCACAGCCTTGTCTAGTGACCTTATTAAATAGCCTACGCATACACGGAACTCGCAAATCTGATAAAGATTATAAATGTTGTCAGTATCTGCTTGAGATTATTGAATTGAATAGTGGTGTGCGAATGTAGGACTTGTTGGTGAAACAAGACACGTAGCTTCATAAAATTCACGACAGAGAGCATTGCGCGCTTTAAGTTTGATTCACTGGAATTGGAAGCTCTTTAAACGAGGTGCTAATTTATTCAAAACATCTCTACGATTCCAATTCTCGGCGCAAGTGTTGGGAAAATAGGGAAGAGCGAAAGAGACAGAAAGAAAGAGTGCGTGAAATAGAGAGAAAGAGTAGAACAGGAATGAAATATTGATGAAGTGATGACAAGCAATGTTCTTGGCACGTGGTACGCTACCCAAGCTAAATAAAATGACTTATTTCATCGTTCAATTCCTGAATACATTACGGACTTATTTATTCTACAACCACACATGAGGTTAGGTGAAAAAAACCAAAAATAAGTGAGACAAAATAATGTCGACTCCAACCACTCTGGTATTACTACAAGCTGCACTTTTTATACAACCGTCTCTACTTGTACTTGATAGTTGCAAATCGATGAATATTTATACCAACCGGTCGCTTTCAAGTTCTTATACAGTTTAAGTTAACTGTACTGGCGTTTTTTAGTGTTAATGTTTATCGATATTGCAGTTATAGTGATTAAAAAACCAATTATCAACATTAGGAATAATTGTGGCGAATTAATTGAATGCGGTAGACTTAGACGGACACCCTCGCTTCGTCAACACATGCAAATACCTGGTCTTTGCCATATTAGTTCTTTACTCCTTCAGATTTCCAGCTTTCTACCGTTAGTTATTCTGTATCACATTCCAAATAGCCATATTTGAAATCATCTCGTTAGCTTCCTATCATAGATGATTTCTGATGGTGACAGGTAGCTACTTGGCAAACCTCCATACATTTCTCTGGAACTTTTCCATTTTATCCTCACTTTTCTTTCTCGTTTTATTCACTTTAATTTAAGCAGTCTGACTTAAACAGTTATTCCAGACCTTTTCCTTTGTTCTACAAGGAAATGAAAGGTATAAACAGGTAGGCTAAAACTATAGTATAAAAAGTTTAATTAGGATTTTTATTTTAAAATTGATGCGATCCATTTTTAAGATGATTCCGGTTTTGAGAACTTACATCACTTCACCAAACACCTTTTTTTTGGACGATGAAGCCCACATAGGTCTGAGACCTGTGCGTGGGTAATGAGTTGGATGATTGTGATTGATGAGCTGGACCTACACTTTTAGGTGGGTTCCGAACCACCGGGAAGTGATATTGAATCAGAGACCAGTGTTTTTTTTTGCTGGCCAATCTAATCGGCCACCCTTACAAAGAGTTCCTAGGAGAACGCAGTTTATCTCTATCTGATTGAACAGATACCTGCTACGGCTCACGGCTATCACTTCCCAATTCGCTTGGTACTGTTTTTTCCTGCGACGGCCCTTAATTTGTCCCGTAGAACTGAACTAAATGATAAGTAATACAATTTAATATAAAAAATAACACTGTATTAATTTCTATTTCATATTACTTACTTATAATGGAGGCTTATATTGGATAATATACATAGAAATACAGTGTCAGTTTTGATACTAGATTGCTCATCAAGTATTTCGTCATGGAAACATCACAAATTGTTGAATTACGAAGTTCAAGTTGATTTTTTCTCCAGAGGAAATCATTCATCAATAAAACAAAATAAAAACAAATTTGAACAAATTATAAAAAATTTAACCCAAATTCAAAATATCTTTGAAACATATTATAAACAATTACAAAACAAATTTAACTTTGAAAATATTTTGAGCAAACTAAATAAAATCTAAATAAATTTGAAACAATTTCAAAACAAAATTTTCAACTATTTGAGAATAGTTTTAATCAAATTTTAAATAAAAAACATTCTAAAACAAATATTTAAGAATTTGAAAGAAATTTCGAGCGTATTTAAATGAACTAAATCAATTTTTAAGCAAATTAAAAAAATATTTATTTGTAAACAAAAAAAGGTCAAATTGAGAACTTTATATTTTTTGGAAGTCGGTTATAAATAGATGATTAGACATGTGGTTACGTCATTGAACAAAAAACCGCCGAAACATGCGCGTGACACCTTGTCTTCTTTTACATACCGTTTGGTTTGTGAAATATACTGCAATCGGATATCATCAATCAATGCTTGACTTGGCTTAAGTAAGACTTAACTTATGCCCTAAGACAAGGCCTTAGACTTGTTTGAGAGCAGTAGAAGCAGAACAAAAAAAAAAATAAATGAGAATCAGAAGAAGAGCAGCGACTACAGCAGTCGATCTTTGGCGAAGAATCCGAGACGTCTTAATAAGATAATTCGATAATCATGACCGAGAAAACGTAAACGTGACCCCGTAGCCCCAGCGCAGAATCGACAGAGAGTCTGTGAGTGTGCATTTTCATCTCATAAATCCGTGTTACACAACGCGCGCGATTTACAAACAAACCGAACCGAGCGACGTCTTAATGCAATTCGGACAATGAATGAGAAGTCGGAAGAATTAAATGCGACGAGGCTTCGTGCAGCGATCACTCGCGCACAATAAATAAACACACTTCTTCCTGCAACAGTATACATTCGGTTAATTTTATTGCGCACATCGGTTCGTAATAAAGCGAAGATCGCTCGTAATGAACGAGATTTCGCGAGCATTGACCGGACACTCGAGCACGTTTGTCGAATTATCCTTAATAAGTGAATCAGATAAAACTATTGTAGTTGCAGTCCCCTCCGTGTCACTCGCTACAACTAGAAGTTGCTTCACTTTCCCTCTAATTATATCATAATTTGTTTCGAAATTAGACTGATTCGTCCGTGTAACTGTTTCGGGTCAAACTAGGAGAGCCAGAGCCGATTACAGTTGATGGCGGCCGCGCTCGGCTCGTCTTTCTCATTCGAGAATCCTTGTAGTGAATTGAATCTAATGATAGAATGAGTCACATAGGTAATTTTTATTGCTGATGCAATTTGTGGGATAAGGCCACATGTGGCTGCTGCATGAGTTGATTGGTCTCTCCCTAAACTCTAGGGTTTTCTTCTTTTCACATACATTCCTTAGAGGTAGAGGGGTAAATTCTGTCTTGGTACATAAAAATATATGAAAAATCAATAAAAGGGGAGAAAACTACAGCTTTTACCAGAAAGTAATGACAAGAAATATAGAGAAAAACAATTTTAGAATAAGCTTTAATCAAATTAATTTTCTTTGTAGTGCTGAAAGTGATATTGTGGAAGATATCCATAAGACGAAGTTGTTACAACCACATTTTTTTTTAAATATAGTGATACTAGTTTCGGATGTGACTCCAGATTGATAATGGAGTAACATTCGAAACTAGTATCTCTATATTTTTTTAAAATAACTGTGGTTGTGAAAACTTCGTCTTATTATTCATTTTAATCAAATTTTAAACAAATTCAAAACCATTAAATATTATTTTTTACCATAAAAAGTTAAAAAATATAGTCTTCCACCAGAAAATAAGAAACAAGCACAAAATAATAAGTTAACTTTTTATATGAATTCAACGACTTGCAGTTTGCAGTCAAATATTCATTAAGAATAAATAAAATTTACTTACTCTGTTGGCCGAGCGCTTTCGAATCTTTGAGATCTGTCTTCAGGGGCCTCTGAAAACGGATCTCAAAGATTCGAAAGCGCTCGGCCAACAGAGTAAGTACATTTTATTTATTCTTAATGAATATTTGATTGCAAGTCGTTGAATTCATATAAAAAGTTAATATTAATAACGCAGTTCGTCATGGAACAAGAAATCCAGAAATAATAAGTATCTGATTGGAATTACAAGAGTTTCTTTCACATCAAAATTGAGCCTCACCACAACTAATCTAAATTGTAAGTGTGGTAATATTGTGTTATTGTTAGTCTGTGATGTTTTCCATGACGAAATACTTGATGAATAATCTAATATTAAAACTGACAGGCTGGCGAAGCTTCTTTTCAGAAGTGAAATGCATCCCTCAAGCATCTCCAATATATAAAAGTGAAATACAGTGTCAGTTTCAATATTAGATTGTTGTTAATGTGTGTGTAATTTCAATGCTAATATTGTTATTGTTTTAATGCTAATATTGGACACACTTTTACCGACATCAGTACCAACCTACACATTCTACACATAAAATCTAAAGGACACGAACTCAACACCTTGGAACAATTTGAAATATACAAACACACCACACACAATAAACAAAACATTCTCAATGAACAACTAAATTTTAAATCTCACAAACTTTTTGATCATATTTTACAAAAACCACAACACTTCTAACCAAAAAACTGACATGATGATCTAGGAGCCTCTGATGATGGATCTCATAGATTCGAAAGTACTCGGCCAGTTTAAGTGAGTTATTATACTTATTCTTAACAAATATTTGACTGCATGTCGTTAAATTTCACATGAAAAGCTAATATTGTATTTAATTGTTGATCTGACTTTTGACTTTACTTATACTCCACAACCGCGTGGTCTTCAAGACATAAACTTCAAAAAATAATGATCTTTGCATATATAACATAGCCTATTTCATTTTGAGGTGTTTAATTTGATGGCTTAGTTTGATGAATTTATGATCTTACGTCTCATGTAATCACGTTCTCCATGCTAATGAACATAATCTAATGTTTTCATTACACGGTGTGAGTGCTCTTGTCAATATAGCAGGAGTGTGAATGCTGTTTTCCAATTTGTTTAGTTTATCCCGAAATGGAATAATAATAGAAAAGATAAAATATTGTAGTGGACGATAAACTGTTTTCAATAATCATAAAAGTTGTTCAGCTTTACTTCATCTTCTAGTTTACAAACTTTGGAATTAAGTCTTAACTGCGCAAGGTTGTGCTTTTATTAGCTCCTGACATTAAAGTTTCTTTCATGTCATCATTACTCGTGTGCTGACATATGTACTATACATTGCGCCATGTATGCTTCAATCCATTATTCCTATCTTAATATTTGATTTTACTATCAGCCATCATCCAAGCTCTATTTCACTCCGCCACCACGGATGTTAAAAAGGAACACCACAGTCCACAGCTAACTTAAAATCACCATCATCTTACTCATTACCACCGCACAGGTCTCAGACCTATGTGGTCATCCTAAAAAAACAAACAATCTATCTATACAGCACTATCTATACAATCTATCTGTACCATTTATTGTACAGTTGTCGACTGTAAAATCACTTCCAGGTGGTTCGGAACCCACCTAAAATGAGAGGCCCAGGATAGTATTTATTTGAACTCCTTTCTTCCTCAGCTCTTACTGTGGTCTTGTGTTGCACAACAAATTATTTTTTCTGCTCTAACATCTTATCTGCATCATACTCACATCTTGCTTTTTTTATTAGAATGCAACATAGCAATTAAAGTATTTATCTGAACTAGCTTCCTCTTCAGGTCTTGCTGTAATCTTGTGCTTGTGCTTTCCCTTATTGATTTTTATTTTTTAATTTAAGAATAATTTTGAATTTTGATGGACAACACAATTAAAATTAGCCAAACAGGAAAAATGACAAAGTCAATTTACTAACTGTGGGTCTGACCAATCAATCCAGGCTGCAAGACCGGAAAAGACAATTAAACATAGCTTCAGTAACGACCTTCCAGATTTATTAGACATTCTACAAAAAGATAATCTCAATCAGCTAAATAATCAAATATAAAACCATCCAAACAAAATATCACTGTTTTAGATCACAACTTCATAATATCTATCAAATAAAACTCAACAATTATCAAAAAATATCACATGCTACACAACAACTATTTTTTCTGCTGTAATATCCTAACATCTACAAATTATTTTCACTGCTGTAATATATCATAACACGTACAAATATTTTTCTCTGCAGTAATATTATAACATCTACAAATTATTTTTTCTGCTGTCATATCATAACATCTTTTTTTTCGAAGGATGAAGCCCACATAGGTCTGGGACCTGTGCATGGGTAATGAATTGGATGATGGTGATTGATGAGATGGATTGGACTTACAGTTTTAGGTGGTTTCCGAACCACCGGGAAGTGATTTTACAGCAGAGAACGGCAGATATCTACAAATTCTTTTCTCTACTCCAATATCATAACATCTGTATCATAATCACCACTTGTTGCACCTCTTGAATATTTATTTGAGAAGTTAGTTTGAAGTGACTGACAATTGAATAAACTGACAAATATACATAAACAGAATTTATTAATTTCGAATTCCTTTAATTGCTATTAGTTTATACTGGAGACTTCCGCAATGGCGGATATTGACAACAGATTTCCATCAGCTGTTGTCAATATCCGCCATTGCGGAAGTCTCCAGTATAAACTAATAGCAATTAAAGGAATTCGAAATTAATAAATTCTGTTTATTTATTTGAGATTTTATGCAACATAGCAATCAAAGTATTTATCTGAACTAGCTTCCTCCTCAGGTCTTGCTGTAATCTTGTGCTGCAGAACTAATTCTTTTTTCTGCTGTAATATCATAACACCTACAAAAAAATTCTGCTGTATTAACATAACATCTACAAATTCTTTTCACTGCTTTAATATCTTAACACCTACAAATATTTTCCTCTGCTGTAATATCATAACATCTACAAATTAGTTTTTCTGCTGTCTTATCATAACATCTACAAATTCTTTTCTTTGCTGCAGTATCATAACATCTGTATCATACTCACCTCTTGTAGCACCTCTTAAATTTTATTTGAGATTCTTATGCAACATCATATCTGTATCATACTAACCTCTTGTGTACCACCTCTTGAATCTTTATGAGATTTTATGCAACATAGCAATCAAATTTTGAACTAAATTTGAACTAGTTGACCCCTCAATTCTTGCTGTATCTTGTGCTGCTCAAGACATATTTCTCTCTGCTGTAATATCATAACATCTACAAATTCTTTTCTCTGCTGCAGTATCATAACATCTTCAAATTCTTTTCTCTGCTGTAATATCATAACATCAACAAATTCTTTACTGTGCTTCAATATCATAACATCTACAAATTCTTTCCACTGTTGTAATATCATAACACCTGAATTTTTGAACACTCAACCTTGACAGGATCAAGAAAAATGTGATAGTGTATGCTCTAGCTTTAGAGTGAGTGGGCGAAATAGAATCATCTGTCCTGATGTAGAGACGGTTAGGTGTCTCAGTTTGAATATGAATATTACTTCAGTTTGCACGCCTACTCAAATCTGCCTCATCTGATATGTGCTCAATATAATATTGACATAGGTGCTGGGTGTCAGCTCCAGCTCTAGCACCGTGGGTTGCAACTGATGTCTGATAGTGTCAACCGTGATCAAGATTTACGATCGTCAACTGCGGCACAATTACCCCATTTGTAATGCAATGTATGAATACTGTATGCTTCAATGAGAAGCAGACAGCTGATGGTCTTAGGTAGCTAGTGAAGGAGCTTCTGTTACTGTACTGACCTTACACACTCACATTCTTTTCAAAGAAATGTCTGCGTTTTCTATTTTGTATGTGCAGATATACCTTGCACACAAAAGAGTGCAGAAGAATTCTATGGCCTGATTTGAATTTAGTACGGTCGTTATTTTCTATAAATAAAATTTTATCTTCATAAATAACTTACTCTTGAATGTAGGTTTTCGCCCACTTTTACGGTAGTGGATTTATGTTGAAGTAGTGTAGTAAAATTGAAAATTCTTATTGAATGGAATTATGATCGTACAATAATCTTCCAATAGATTATCTCTAACTTATGAGTTAACATTATTACGATTATTTATTACGATTTACGAACTGGCTCAATGGTAAGAAACTACCTGTTTACCACGTTTATAAACGGTTAAGTTTAAAAATATAGTTTACGAATAAGCTTAGTAGTTTTGATAGGTATCTGTATTTCATAAATAAAATTGATCATTAACATTATCTTGATGTCTGTTTTATCATAGAATGCAAACTCAGAGAAGACCCAACAAATGCTAATTCTCTTTGTAGTGGTAAAGGTGATATTGTGGAAGATATATCCATAATGAATAATTAGACTTGAAGTTATCACAACCACATTTATTGAAAACAATGAGATACTAGTTTCGGTTATTACACCAATATCATTTTCATCAGGAAATCTCTCAGGATTGATATTGATAATGGTGTAACAACCAAAACTAGTATCTCAACAGTTTTCAATAAATTTGGCTGTGACAACTTCAAGTTTAATTATTCAAAATATTAATTCGGTAGATGTAGGTACCTTAAATTCTAGGTTTCTTTAATATTAAATATTCTAATCAGTTGGTTGTTACATGCCCCTTTCAAACGGGAACTACCTGTAAATAGGTAATTTTTCAGTGAATTACATAGTTTTTAATTCCCTAGAAGAATATTCATCGAATAAATAAATTATGTACACAGTTATAAAATAATTAATTACCTACAATTGAAACTTACAATTCAGGGAAGTGATAGCCGTGAGCCGTAGCAGGTATATGTTCAATCAGAGATAAGCTACGAACTGGGCCCTCTTTGTAAGGGTGACAAATTGGATTGGCCAGCAAAAAAGACTCTTCTCTCTGCTGTAAAATCACTTCCCCTTGGTCCAGAACCCACCTAAAACTGTAGGTCCAACATATCAGTCACCATAATCCATTTCATTACCCACGCACAGGTCTCAGACCTATGTGTGCTTCATCCTCAAAAAAAGAGTTTTGTTTAGTTTATTGTTCAGTCTCATTATTTTTATAGTCTCATTTTATCGAATTTGATCAACTGCATTAATTCTCTTTTTATTTAGGACATAACATTTTCATGTAACATGTCCTAGTATATAAAATTCGTATTTTTACCAGCGTACATTCAAATTTTAAATACTCTGGTCTGAGTACTAGCTACATTAAAATTTGTGTAAATGAAATAAAATGGAAAAACCATTAAAAAATGAAAAATTTATTTAAATTATTAGGCGCAGTATACTAGATTGTCTACTAGAGAGTTTGAGAAAAACTACGGTAAAAATAACGCTAAGTCTAACCTAATCACTCTATGCCTCCCGTTGCTCGAAATTCAATATCCTATAGAGATTATATTGCAGATTACATCTTGGAGACTCCAGAAACTGTTAAGGAGTATAGGCTAAGACAAGTCAGATCAATAATTATACTCTTATACACTAATTACCATAATTACTATTTCAATTTGTTGGGGTGAGGCTTTTAATTTGAAAGGAACTCTTGTAC
This sequence comes from Conomelus anceps, assembly GCA_948455865.1. Taxonomy (NCBI): domain Eukaryota; kingdom Metazoa; phylum Arthropoda; class Insecta; order Hemiptera; family Delphacidae; genus Conomelus; species Conomelus anceps. Next base: position 105,845,082 of record OX418217.1, on the reverse strand, counting down.
ACTATAAAGAGCTTTCTCAACTAAATATTTTTTCAATTGTTTTTAAATATTACTATATTTTCAAGACTCTTCAAAGACTGCGGTAGCTTGTTGTAGAGTTTCCTACCAATATAACTAGGTTTTTGTTTGAATAAGCTACTATTGTGACTGACCAAGTGATAATCTCCCCGACCTCTTGTATTATAATCGTGTACGTCAAGATTTTGGTTAATATCATTCGTTTTACATATAAAGTAGCTTCATACACGTATAAGCAGGGTACAGTTGTTAGGAGACCAAGTCTCTTGAACTACGGCCTCTCATGAATCTAATCTATTTACTCTTTCCATACGCCTAACTGCTTTCTTTTGGATCTTAAACACCCTATGAAGGTTTTGTTTTGATGATCTAGCTTTGTGTGTGTGTGTGTGGGTGTGTGTTCCAGTGGTTTTGAAAAATAAGTCAGAACGATTCTAAAACGGTAGGGTACTTGGTACTTTTACTGAAAACTTTGATGAGCACCAAAGTTTGAAGATTTTTTTGAGGATAAAGCCCACATAGTTCTGAGGCCTGTTCGTAGGTGTATGATGGTGATTGATGAGTTGGACATACAGTTCTAGGTGGGTTCCGAACCACCGGGAAGAGAAGAAGTTTTTTTCGAATAGATATTTTACAGTAGACGTGAACGAACGTATTTCTGTTGGTAAAAAAGGCTGCTTCTTAAGCCGCGTCTCCACCAACCGAACATGTCTGCCGAACATTGTTGGCGAATACAAAAAACGGACAAACATTAAACATATGGGTCACCGAACATGTTCGTGAGTTCAGTTGAAATGTTCGGTCTGTGAGCGAACAGTGACGACCAACAACAGGTTCCCGCCACTATTCCCACCACACCGATCATAATGTTCGAGAAAGCGTCTACACAAAACCAACTCCAAAAAATGTTCGGCGACATCAGCTGATTCCAGTGAACACTGTTCGCCGAGCATGTTCGGTTGGTGGAGACGCGGCTTTACTTTAGAGCACACATGAACATACCTACTCGTAACTGGACTAAATAGTAACGTTATTTAGACAATAGTAGTTTGAATAGGTATCACATTGCTCAGATGCCAATGTAACCTAGATGTGGATTGATGTGAGTGAGACCGAAGTATCTTCTGATGACTGGAATGCCAACTACTTGGCTGGCATTTCTGTTCAGTAGTAGACGCCTTGGTAGACGCGAAGGCTCGCAATTTTGTGGTCAGCTCCTATTGCTCCCTTGTAACGGAATCCAGAAGCGTCATTGGCTAGTCGCTATTGCTACCGACATATTTTTGATAAGTTAAAAGAGTAGACTTGAGAGAAAACTTGAGAGATTAAATTCCCTCCCCTTTTCATTCCTCCTTTTTTATTCTCTTATTCTTCTCCTTCTTCTTCTTTTTCTTTATCCTCTTTCATTCTTCCTTCTTCTTCTTCTTTTTATTTTTG
>OX418217.1:105693443-105843427 GCA_948455865.1 Conomelus anceps | reverse complement strand
CTAAAATGTAGAGGAGCCGAACAAACACTATTGGTTGAAATATGCTAGAAGCTTTCAGTAGGTCGAACTCTACAATGGAGATCTGCCATTGGCTGACGTTAGACACGCCCCTCCAATATTCTTCGAGTTGTTTTTCGAGGCTTTTGACTTTGATTGAGCTATTGACCTTCAATATTTTTCAAGTTCATCCATTTTTGATGTGTCATTTGATTTGGTCACTTTTGTTTACCACGTGGTTATCATACTTGCTTCCTATTGGTAGGCTATTCTTGTTACTAGGGGGCGTGTCTAGGCTTCTACCCTGTTAACAAGGGGCGTGTCTAGTGTCAGCCAATGACAGACGTTTATCATAGAGTTCGACCTATGAGGGGCGTCCAGCTTTTTAACCAGTAGTATTTGTATAGAAGGGTACATATAAGATCCACTCTCAACATAATATCATCTTGTATGCTGAAAATTTTCTTTCAAACTTTTTATTGAAGTTTATAATTATTAACAAATGAAAAATAGGTTATCAATAAGACTGATGCAGCTACTCTGTATTTTAGTTTTTAGTTTATTGAGATTGATTTTCATGGAACAGCCGAAACTGTAGTCTCTTGAGTTTTTAATAATTAAAGTGGTTGGATCAGTCTTATTCATTTTGAATAACGTCTACAGTATCACCATCACCAACACCAAGGAGATTGAAATAGCTATTTGTGTAACTATATAGAGTGCAAAGCAGCGTTTTTCTGCATCGAGAGAAATAGTTTTTTTCACGAGCCAAAGGCGAGTGAAAAAAGTTTCTTGAGTGCAGAAACAATACTTTGCGCTCGAATTACACATTAAATTTTTCCTACAGTAATGTATAAAGTAATTTAAACAGAACAAAACAGGACATACATAACCTGGCAATTCCTCACATAACCTATCTTCGAATCAAATCGATTTCAACAACAACTACAACAACTATTTCACAGCTGAAGCAGAGTAGCCAACCTATTTTTGAATGCAGAATAGGGAACCTGCGTATTACATGCTCACTATTTTGTGTTGTTAGGTTGCAAATTTGGAGTGCGGAAAAGTACTTTCCCGCACTGTAATTTACTTTCCCGCACTGGTGCAGGAATAGACTATTTTTTTGCATGCTACAGTTAGTGCAAAAATAGGCACTTTTTCGGGTCACTGTAGGAAAAAGATATTTTATACATATTACAAGGATACCGTATTCTATACTTATTCACTCTTCTTCACTCAATGCCCTTTATTTCTTTTTTATTACCCTCCATAACAAAATCTGACTGCACGATTGTGGCAGTCAGGCAGTCACTAGTTCTGTTTTTAGGATTGAACACTTACATCTATAATGTTTTCCTTGACGAAATACTTTATGAACAATTTAATATCAAGACTGACACTGTATTTCTATTTAATATTTGATTTTCACTCATTTATACTGGAGGGATGCATTTCACTTCTAAAGAGAAGCTTCATCAGCCAGAGGCAGAAATACCGTACTTTATGAACAATCTAATATCAAAACTGACACTGTATTTCTATTTAAATTATGATTTTTAGTCACGCTGGAGGAATGCACTTCGCTTCTAAAGAGAAGCTTCATCAGCCTGCCACCAGGGGTCATTTTTTGTTGAGGTTAGAATGGGCGACCATTATGTACTGCAATTGAAAATTGCATTAGATTTGATTTGTGTTTGGTCATTGAGTAAGTTGGTTCTTTCTTGTTAATAGTGTTTGAATATTTCATATTGTTCCAGTGTACTAAGTTTGTGCCTTTTTTGAAAAGTGTTCAGAATTTGTACTGAGGTACCTGTGCTCAGGTAATGAGATGGGTGATGATGATTGATAAGTTGCACCTACCGTTTTAGGTGGGTTTCGAACCACCGGGAAGTTAAATGGTTTACAGCAGAGAACAGTGTTTTTTGCTAGCTCAGACAAAGCGGTAACCTTCACAAATGCAGTTTGAGCGCTCATAACTTATATTATCTGACTAAACAGATAACTAGCACGGCTCAAAGCTCATCGATTCCCATTCTATTGATTCTCATACGATTACAATACAAGAAGCCGAGTAGATTATCACTTGGTGAGTCACAATAGTAGCTTATTCAAACAAAAACCTAGTTTTATTGGTAGGAAACTCTAGAACAAGCTACCGTAGTTTTTAAAGAGTCTTCAAAATATAGAAATATTAAAAAACAATAATTGAAAAAAGATTTAGTCGGTAATGCTTTTTATGATGTACAACAGTACCTTTCACATAAAAATTGAGCCTCACCTCAAATAATTGATATAGTATTAACTAGTTGATAAGATTGGTAATATTGTATGCACGACTGAGACTGATATGCATAACAGTTAAAAAACTGAAACTTGTTGATCTGACTTGTATCATCCTTAAGAAGGATGTTGATCCTCCGTTGATCCTCCTTAAGGCTGTGCGCAGTGATTTTGGTCATAATTTTCTTTCAAAGTTTCTTGTATTGAATATTCTTAGGAGTTTGAAATTTTATCTATTGCTGTGGAGAAAAAGTATTTCTTCAATTAATTATTTTGTGAAATATGGGGGTTCAAAGTTGAAATTTTTCGGTTTTTGTGGGCATCTGATCACACCTATGATTGACTGGTTTATTGTTTTTTATTCTTTTTATACCTATGAGTGATTTTAAACTATTGATAAATTTTCCATAACTAAAAGAAACTTTGAGGAATGGAATATCATATTTCCTATTTCAATCTAACCAAAGATTTTTTAATTGAAATTTTTCACAGATTTTATAGAATTTATTTTGAAAAATCGAATTGCTTGATCGGAGTAAAAAATATGTCATTTTATTCCACAAGGTGTCTTTCAGTTACAGAAAATTTATCAAAAGTTTAAAATCACTTATAGGTGAGATCAATTGCCCCCAAAAACCAGAAAATTTCATTTTTGAACCCTCACATTTCACAAAATAATTGATGAAAAAAACTTCTTCTCACAGTAATAGACAGCATTTCAAAACTCTAATAACATTCAAAACAATATATTTCGAAAAAAAATTATGAACCACAACCCTGCGCTCAACCTGAACCAGAGTCTCCAATACTTATCTACAAAAAAAGAGCGGAAAGCTACTAAAAATTAAATTAATTTCAAATTAATCAATTTGACCCTGTTGAGTTGATTGGCAGTAACATCTTAAATATGTTTATTCATAGATACCAGCCTGTTTGAGCAGTTGTTTATAGCCATAGATCAATTATTCTAACGACTACAGATCCAGAGCTTGTCACCTGTCTCCAATAATATTAGCATAACTTTCATTTATCTTTGAGTTGTGTATTATGATTGAGATTGCCAAAAGTAGGTTGCAAGGTCGGTCGAGTGAGAGTTGTTCGATATGCAGGAACAATGAAGATTATGGTGGCCTGTACATTGACCAATTTCCACCGCTGCCTAAATAATAATTTAGGATGTACAACATATTGTAATGAATATTCATTCATAGAGGCGAATCATCGTGTCCAATTGATCTTTGTTTACATGCACACCATTGTAGTAGGCTATAGACAGGAATGGCATCATAATCTTGACATTTTAATGTAGAATATAAGTTTATTTTACGTTGGTTTTGTATTTATATATATATATATTGAAAACATCGAAGGCGAAAGTATTAGTCAGCGTTTTGTCGATGGGGCCGATTATTGGCTGAAGAAGCGGGGGTGTCCGCCTATTAGATTGCACAAAGACGCGCTAAGTTCAAACGAGCAAAAGTCGAGTTTCGATTTTCTATCTTTGTCATACACATGCAAGTACCCGTATACCATCACATGCATATATGCTGTTGTATTCTTGTTTAAGCTGTTCTTTAGATGATAATTCCAGCCCACTACAAATTAACTACAACTGACATCTTCCTACGCATCTTTGTAAAACATACAATCATTCTCTTTCTCTCTCGCTCAATCACTATTCCTCTAACTCTCTCGCACACACTCTCTCTCTCTCTCTCTTTCTCTCACACCATCGCACACTTACGACCATGACATCTGAAATGGCGTGTGCCTCGCTCGCCTAATTCAATATGGCCAAAGAAAATTGCAAATCATACCGATCAGTGAGCGTGTGTCAAATATCAAATAATATTGTTCAATGTTAGCAAGGCCCAGGCCTATTATTTCACAAGATGCGAGTAGAAAAAAGCATGTTCATCGTCCGTGTACTTCTTTTAGCCGTGTAAGCGTGCCAGTCAATTCGTCATGAGAGTCCAAAAATGATCGAATAAGGCCCGATAGCCGATCTTTTCAAAATTGAAATAATAGCGCAAGGGTAAAATAATATCCGCCATCGCTCCAGTAAGTTCAATAGGTTATCGCCTTTGATGAGCTGCAGCCGGGAACCAAGATAAGAATGGCATTTAACCTTCAAAAATATTCCAAGGTAGTAACTTCTGATAGTTGCATGGAGGTGGCCTTGGTGATTTACATTGTGATACCATTATTATCATAGATCTTGCTTGCAGTGCTTGTTCTTTTTATTGTTCGTTATGCATAGGGGGAATGCAATAAATTGAAATCTTGATAATGCAGAGCCTACTGTCATACTCTTAAGTAATAATCAAAATCAAAAAATCAAAAATCATTTATTCTTCAAAACAAATTGACAATAAATTATACAACACTGTAAAAAATTTGTTTAACATAATCATTAAATTACATATTTTCAGAGACTACTATAAGAAGAAAAAATCCCTGCAGAGGTTAAACCTGAGCGCAGGAATGAGTCGCTATGAATTCAATAACAATACAGAACAATACAGAACGAAACCGGATGATATGAGCACTCTATAAATATGGGAAAATGTCGAATAATTAAACAGACAAGCGAAGATATCGCAATATTTCAGACAAATAATAGAGAATATATACATTACAAGTTGATGTTGAAATTTGAGATATTAAATACAGTAGTAGCAAAACCTTAGGTTACAATTTGATAATAATTATGAACATAACATAGGCTATAATTTGTGAAACAAGTATCCACTACGATAATTCATTCTCTTCAGTTTCAGTAATAAGGTGGGTATGATAAGCCTATTAACATTTTTATTGATAAGAAGAAATGAAAAATGTGCAGTTCAATGTACGAATTATTTCAAAATACACTGAAAATAAAAAGGAGAAGTTTTCACCTCAAAATAATAAGTTACATTTTTCAACAGATGCAGAAAATGTTTGTTAAATTTCAACTAGTGAGGATGGATGGATAACAGTGGCAGGAGAAAACCGTTATCAATACAGAAAGTATAGAATCAAGTAATTGAAATTTGCATAGGCCTACATCAAAATAGTTTTTCATTTAGCTTGAGAGCTACAATACATTTATCCAGTTCATGCCTAGTTCTACTGTTTGATTTGAAATTAATAAAATCAAAAGGTACATGATTCAAAAGTTTTCTAGGTACAAAGATAAACTGTCTACAATACAACACAATAATGATATCATTGTTGCAATTCAGGAACTAACATGAAAATAAAACTCTTTAATCAGGTGACAGGCGTTAGCTGAGGGATGATTTAGTAATAATCAAGCAATTAATAACATTTAATATTATAAACTATTTTCAACTGTTTTCGTTTCTAGCCAACTTCTAAATAATAATTTATAGTCATTAAGTGAAAAAGATCATTTTGTTATTTTTCGAATGAAGATTTTTAGCAAATCTGGATTTTTAGTCTAACCTCATGCCTAGAGATGGGTCGTACTAGGTTTTTCTGATACTAAGTATTCCGAGTACTAGTACGTTCTAATACCTATTCCAAATACCTGTTCCAAAATACTAGGTAGTATTTTATATTAGCCAGTTTGCCAGAGTAGACGTACAAGAGTACACGTACAAGAGAGTATCGTACTGCGGTACTGGTACTGTTTCTCACGTTAAATACAGCACGAATCTTTATTACTCGTGTTAAATACAGCACGAATCTAATTATTGAGTTGCTCTCAAATGTGCTGTAGCGAAATGAGACGCGGACGGCAAGACCTTGAGACGCTTGAGTAACAAACTACTCGTACTCAAGTACTCAAGAAGTATTTGTACTGGAAAAGTACGCGCGTACGCCATACGCCACCAAAGACAATCTAGACGCATGCGCCTACAATCGAGTATAGTGAATAGAGAGAGAGAGCGTGAGAGTGTGCGAGAAAGAGTGAGTGAGTAGTTGAATAGTTCTATAATGAGAAATGAGCTATTAATAGCTACTGTACAACTGCAAATTACAAAGCTCCACTCCCACTCCGTAAATTGGAGTGGGGACTTGAAGTCGCGTAGTTTACTAGTTTCTAGAAATACTCACAGATATCTGAGTATTTTGTTCTTCGAATACTAGGTGCTAGTCCGTACGTTCAAATACTCAGTAAAAATACCTGTTCCAGTAAATACGCCTCATCTCTACTCATGCCATGTTTTGGACAATGTAAGATATCTAAAATTTGTGAAAAGAGCAGTTCTTGACTTGAGTCTGTTGGTTCTTCACATTCTTTGTAATGTTAACAATAAATAAATAATAATAAATGGAGGCTTCTATTCAAAATTTCTTAAACACTGTAACAAATACATTGAGCGAATTTGTCAGCAAATATCCATGGCAAAGTGTTGTCAGAAGGAGTTGAATCTTGAATATGGATAAATTAATTGAAAAAATATACAATACTAGCACTTTACCCGTTCTTGCCCATGAACCCAGTTTGGAGTTTTTCTTTACTGGTAGTTAACCGAAAGTAGAGATCACAAAATTGAATTGAGTTGAATTTCATATTAAATTTATAAGATCCTTCGATTTTATTATTCTTTAATCCAAGTAAATTTTGATTCAAGTAACTTAATTTCATTTTAAATAGTTATCTTATGTTGGCAGTGCCGAAAATTGTTTTGATAAATCATAAGAAACTTTGGTATATTTTCTTTCATAATTATATATTATTACTTCTGTTTTTTCTATTGTTGGCCTATGTCTAATTTTTGGAAATAAATTCAATTCAATAACATGATTAGGAAAAAAACCCTGTTCCAGTCCAAAATATTGCATTTATTATTGTTTTTATAAAACTATTTATACTTGGGTATTATGCTGCTTAGGATGGAAATAATAGCTTTTAGAATGGAATTCAGATCAAGCTATGAAGAAAAATTATACATATTAAATAATTTCAACCAATTGGTTTTAAAAATAGAAAACTTATTTGGCAGAGTTGATTTCTGTAAGCAAAAAGACTCATTTACACTGTACATTCCTTCATTACATAAAGACTCACCATCATATCTTGAAGGCGATAGTAAACAAAATGCAACTGTTCTACAATCAGCAAAGCACATTTCACAACTGACAAATCTTCTGATTTGAAAGTTCACACTTATGCAAGCAGATGCCCCAAATGACCCCTGCACTGTGCACTGACGGTCAACGAGTAGGTGTAGCCAAGTTATGGTAGATGAACCACCGGCCACTATAATATTATATTTATACAGTACCGTATCACAGCAGAAGCAGTGGTCATAAGTTTGACCGATGTCGGCCATAAATCGCGTTATTAATATCAGGAGGAGATCGCATGTCAGGAGTGAGAGGGAGTAGAAGAAGAGTAGGTGGTGGAGGAGGAGGAGGAGGATGAAGAAATGGAAGAGAAAGAGGAGGAACATGAAGAAGAAAAATAGGAAGAGGAGGAGGATGAAGAGGAATAGGAGGAGGAGGAGGAGGAGGAGGAGGAGAAGGAGGAGGAGGAGGTGGAAGAGGTGGAGGAGGTGGAGGAGGTGGAGGAGGTGGAGGAGGAGGAGGACAAAGAAAAGGAAAAAAGAGGGGAAAAAGAGGAAGAAGAAAATGCAGAGGAGGAGGAGGAGGAGAAGGAGTGAAAGAAGAGAAAGAAGGGGAGGAAGAAGAGGAACAGGATGAAGAGAACGAGGATGAGGAAGAGGAGGAGGAGAAAGAGGAGGAGAAGAAGGAGAAAAAGGAGAAAAAGAGGAAGAAGAAGAAAAAGGTGGGAATAATAGGAAAAAGTCAAAAAAGTTTTAGAAAAAGATAGGAAGAATGGGAAAAAAGGAGTAAGAAGAAGAGGAAAAAAATGAGGAAGAAGTAAGAGGAAAAGAGAAGAAATAAGAGAAAAAGAGAAGAAATAGAAAGAAGAGAAAGGGGATGATGAAGAAGAAGAGAAAAAAAGGAGGAGGACGAAGAAGAAGAGGAAGAAAAAGTGGAAAAAGAAGATGAAGGAAGAAGAAAAAGGTGAAAGAATAAGAAAAAACAAGAGAAGAAAAATGAAGAGAGAAAGAAGAAGAAATAGAGGAGGACGGAGACGAAGAGATTTAAGAAGAAGAAAAGAAAGAAGAGGATGAAAATGAAGAGAGGGAAGAGGAGAAGGATGAGGTTGGAGGAGGAGGAGGAGGACGAGGAGGAATAAGAGCAGGAGGAGGAGGAGGATGAGAAGGAGAAGAAAAAGGAGAAGGAGGGGAAAAATAAGAAGAAAAAGGGAAGAGAACAAGGAGAAAAGGAAACGAAGAAGAAAAAAGAGTAGGTAGGCGAAGAAGAAATAGAAAGAGAAGAAGGAGGAAGATATTAAAAAGAGGAAAAAGAAGAGTGTCAGTAAAAGAAAAAGATGAGAAAAGATGGAAGAATAAGAAAAAGAGGAGGAGGAGGAGGAGGAGGAGGAGGAGGAGGAGGTGGAAGGAAGGAAGAAGAAGAACAGGAGGAGGAGGAGAAGAAATATGAAAAAAAGATGTGAAGGAGGAGGAGGAGAAGGAGGAGGAGGAGGAGGAGGAGGAGGAGGAGGAGGAGGAGGAGGAGGAGGAGGAGGTGGAAGGAAGGAAGAAGAAGAACAGGAGGAGGAGAAGAAGAAATATGAAAAAAAGATGTGAAGGAGGAGGAGGAGAAGGAGGAGGAGGAGGAGGAGGAGGAGGAGGAGGAGGAGGAGGAGGAAGAATTGAAACGAAATGATGAAGAAGGAGAAGAAAAAAGAAGAGGAGGAAGAAGAATAAGAGGAGAAGGAGGAGGAGGAGGAGAAGGTGGTGGAGAAGCAGGAGAAATAAGAGGAAGAATAATTATTAAAAGAAGTAGAAGTTAAATAGAAAGAGATTGAGTAAGAAGAGTAAGAAAAAATGACAAGGAAGAAGAATAAGAGGTGGAGGAATAGAAAGAAGAATAAGAGGTGGAGGAATAGAAAGAAGAATAAGAGGTGGAGGAATAGAAAGAAGAAGAGGAAGAAAAGAGGTGGAGGAAGAAGAATAAGAGGTGGAGGAATTGGAAGAAGAGGAAGAAAAGAATAATAGAAGAAAAGAGAAAAAGGAGAATGGAGAAGGAAAAGAGGAGAAGGGTGAAGAAGAAAAACGAGAACGAGGAGGAAGAGGCAGAAAAAGAAATAGAAGAAGAAAAAGATGAACAAGGAGAGAAAGTAAAAGTGGATGATAATAAATACAAAAAGGAGGAGGGAGAAGATGAAGAAAAAAAGAATGTGTGAACGAAGAGGTCGAAGAGGAAAGAAAATAAGTAGAAAAAGCAGAAGAATAAGAAGAAGTCAGAGCGTGGGAGCCCAAGCCATGCAGAAGCAAGATCACCACAACATGGGGCCCACCTCATTAAACTACTGGACACATTCACGCTAACATTCATCACAACTTCCCCCCCTTTCCCCCCCCCCAAACACACCACCCACTTCATCATACCCATACTCATAATATATATACCCAATCTACCAATAAAATATACCGCATACCCAGCTCTTTGAGCTACCATATCATCATCATATTCCAGCTGGCAGCACTAAGGAAAATACGATGATAGGGAACTGCATCTCATAGCAATGGACGGGATCGCCGCCATGTCAAATACCATCTTATCAATGCTGTCCACATAAATATGATCCCGACATAACTTCAACATGGCGCACGGTTGGTTGGGTAAGAGTAAACTGATACTCTGTGGAAGGATATGATGGATTTAAGATTGTCATTATTTATGGCTGTTCAAGGTACACTCATCTACTTCATTGCGATCATTTATGGCTTTTAAAAGTGGTGTAATCTAGTATATATCGTATTAGTTGTAAAATAATACTGCGGAAATATTAAATGGATAATGGATAAAAACTTAAAAACACTTTTAAATGGAAATTATAACTCAAGTTATTGACGGCCGTTTCACTCTGTTGTCAAGAGCATCATCAGACGACCCACAGTACATCTGATGATGCTCTTGACAACAGTGTGAAACGGCCGTCACGCCATAACGTGAGTCATAATTTCCACTTAAAAGTGTTTTTTAAGTTTTTATTATATTAGTGGAAACAAGATGGATCTTCAACATCAGGATAATGGATATTAATGATTTTCTAGGCTGTATGAAGTATGACCTATTCCATAAATCAGCGAATAGATTGGGTAATGCTGTAAATTATGATAATGTTAGTACTTAGTGATAATGTAAGTGATAACGAAAGGAAAACTATAAGTACACATTAATGATAGAATTTATAGGGTTGTGTCTCGCTGGAATATCCTACCGGAAGTAGTTTCTGGAAGTCCCTTTCGCAAGAGAGTTTGGAAGTTTGATTTTGTACTGCAAGAACCTATATTCAAATATTTATTAACTTTTTAAGTGAATTCAACCACTTGCAGTCACTTATAAAGTTAATATTAACAACGCAGTTCTTCATGGAACAAGAAATCCAGGAAAATATTCATTAATGAATAATAAGACGAAATTTTTACTACCACATTTATTAAAACTTTGAGAAACTAGTTTCGGTTGTTACACCTTTATCAATCTCAATCGTACTAAAACTAAAGTACAGAGAAGATTAATATATACTGAACATGGAATGATACTATTGGCTAAGCGGGAAAGTGGCTGACCTTCATCGAAGGTTGTGATTGGCTGACAAGTCATGCCCCCTGGTGGGAGGAGTAACAAGCAAAGAAATACGATTGAAATCAATAATTAAAAACTATGAACATCTAGAAAGCAACAAAAAAGTAATATGAAATAATGCAAGAACTGAATCAAATTAAAACTAAAAAAATAGAAGCTCATTGAAATGCGGTCAAGATCATCCGAGAAATACACGAAAGAACCGTTTTTTAAATGTATGCTGGAATTATGATGAAGCCAAGTTAGTTGTATTGAATTGGTTAAAATAAATTTGGTCATATAAAACTAGTATTGGGATCGTTTTTTTTTTTGTCCAACCTAGTTATCTCTAAAGCTTCTAAAATGTCTCTCAAAGGTCTTGGATGACCTTGATCGCATTTCAGTGAGCTTCTGATTTTTTAGTTTTAATTTGATTCAGTTCTAGCATTATTTCATATTCCTTTTTTGTTGCTTTGTAGATGTTCATAGTTGTTAGTTACTGATTTGACTCGTATTTTTTTGCTTGTTACTCCTCCCACCAGGGGGCGTGACTTGTCAGCCAATCACAACCTTCGATGAAGGTCAGCCTTTTTCTCGATTAGCCAATAGTATCATTCCATGTTCAGAATAAAGCTTCTCTGTACTTTAGATATAGTTTGATTGAGAATGATAATAGTTTACAACCAAAACTAGTTTCTCAAATATTTTTTAATAATTGTGGTTGTGACAATTTCGTCTTATTATTCATTACGGATACCTTCCACAATATCACCTTCGCCACTACAAAGAAAGTTAAACAAAATTTGATTATTTTTATTGTCAGTGACGCTTTCAACTATGGATCTAGAGAAAAATTTATACAATTTCCTATTTACAGGGAAACATTATGATTTAAAAACTATAACCAGACTAGCTACTGATGAAAGTCTAAGACCCTTTTAAAATATTAAATTTGATTAAATCTAATGTTATTCTGATGGACTCATACCTGCGCTTTGCAGGTATTATAATTTTCCTCTGAAGTACTTTTTTCTTGTTTTCCCTATATAAATATTGCTATTGAATTTTGTAATTATGATTCTGTTAAATGTGAATTTGTATTATTTTGAGGATAATAAATTGAATTGAAAAAAAAAACAAATTATCCCGACATCAAGTATCTCGGACATCGGGGATCTGGTTTGATTTTTAAAAATTAACAAAAAATTATCGGGAGATCAGTTTTTACCTCTTGATTGTCTGTCATTTGTGCAATGGAAAAATTCTCCTGATCTAAGATCAGTTTGACCAGTGATAATCAAAGCGTTTGTGGAAACGGCCATATAACTCTTTATTCATTACATAGCACTAGAATATCAAGAGGTCACCCCGTGCCCTGATTCATCGTACACCCCCACTTGCCCCTTGTCAGCCTACACTCTTACCCCCCCCCCTAATCATAGAACCCCTCGCCCTAATTAATCGAGCAGACCAGCGCAAGTACAGACAACCGCAAATTGATTGACCTTACAGCTCATTTGATGTATTGTACGACCGCATTCCGTGTTAGACTCTCCAACTCCTGCCCCACAACAGTAGCTGCTTGCTGGATCTCTTTAGTTACGCAATACATGAAAGATGGCGAGCAGCAGCCATTGGACAGAGACAATGCTCCTTTTTGACTGATTACGAACATTAAAGCTGCACTACACTAATTACTCGCTACAAGCTCACATTTCTGCCTCTCGCACTCACTCATATTCACTGTCTCTTTTCTTCTCACTATACTTCATTGTCCACTACAGCCAGGTCGAGGTGTGACACGTTCGATATATTCTACTAGCCGGCAGACTCGCTTCGCTCGCCTTAACCGTCTAGCAAGGGGGCTCCGCCCCCTGGACCCCCGGGGGGTCCAACTAATTTCCATTGTGATTAGATAAATTTACAGAAATAGGTGATTTTGGGAAGAATTTTGATACCATTACTTAGTATGCATCTAGGGTCTTAATCAAACATATACATTATATCATATTTCACTCCATGTGGCCTTGAGGTTCTTGAGAAATTGTGATCAACTGAATTCCAAAAATCCTAAATTTTGAGATGAATCATGTAACCCTATTTTTCACGTGTTTAGCACCCCAGCTGAAAATTTGAACTTTTTTGGCCTTGTGGTTCTTAAAACAAATTATTATTTCATTAATAGACCCAACCTACTGAATTTGCCAGCCAAACATATTTTGGTAGTATTTTTTGTTAATTATTAGAAATTGTAGTATTATTAGAACTTATTTCGGCTACTTTTTTACTTTTAATAAACGTAGGCTTTCAGCTATTGAAATAATTTTGGTAGCTTGGGATAAGTTTGCTTTGTTTGAAACAAATTATTATTCATTAATAGACCTAACCTACTGAACTTGCCAGCCAAACAGCTTAAAGGAACAGCTGATAGAAGTCAACCGTTTTTATCATATGGCAGACCTCTTAGTAGCGTTATTTACACTGTCTTTGAACAGCAAAAGACTTTGCACTTTGCATGTAGGCTACCATACAGTCGGAGCCTTGCAATATGTGGGAAACATATGACTGGGTATGATGAAATGTAATTACCAGGTTACATCAGCTGTTAAGTACACGTTAAGAAATTTTTATCACCAAACTTTTCAAAAATCGTCGATTTTGGGCCCATTTTGGGGCTAATTTTGAAACTTTTTTCCAAGGTACATCTAAGGCCGATACTTAACATGAATACCAAATTTTATCTGATTTGACCTTATGGTTCTCTAGAAATTGTTGTCACCTAAATTTTCTAAAATCTTCAATTTTGGGCCCATTTTGGGGTAAATTTTGAAACCCTTTCTTAGCACGCGTCTAGTCCCCCTACTGAATACGTGTACCAAATTTTATCGTTTTTGGTCGAGTGGTTCCTGAGAAACTGTGATGAATGAGTGAGTGAGTCAGTCAGTGGTATTTCGATTATATAGATATAGATGAAGGTATTCCTTCTAATTCAATTTTTTTTTCTTCCACCTATTCTTGTGAATCTTTCTCACCTTATTTTTCCTCTTCAAATTGTTTCCTAGCTTCTTCTTCCTCTATATCCATCTTCTCCTTTATCATCCTCATCATCTTTCTTATTCTTTTTCTCCTTCTTCATCTTGTTTTCTATTTTCTTCTTCAACCTCTCCTTCTCCTTTTTCTTCTCTTTCTCCTCCTCCTCTTCCTCCTCATCCTCCTTCACCCCTACCACCTTCTTCCCCTCCTTCTTCTTCTTCGCCTCTTTCTTCTTCCCCTCCTTCTTCTTCCCCTTCTTCTTCACTACTCCTTCACCTCTTACTCATCACACCATATATTTTCTTCTTCTCTGTCTTCTTTCTCATCTTCTTCTTCAACATCTCTTGTTTCTCGTGATCCATCAACCTGTTTCTTCCTTCTTTCTTTCTCCTTCTTTCTTTCTTCTCCACCTCTCATCATTCTTTTACTTTTTCACCCTTCTTCTTGTTCTTTTCAATTTTTTTCTGATATTTCTTCTCTTCCCTTCTCTCTTTTAGTTCCTTCTTACCATTTTTTCTTCCTCCTTCCTCTTTACCCTTCTCACGTTGTTTTCTTTTTTTTTCTCCATCTACTTAATATAAAATTGTTTTTAATTTATTTATTTTATAATTTATGCAAAATGTAATTGATATTCGATGTTTGCCATAGGTCTTACCAGACCTGACAAAGTGAGGTTATAACAATCAATCAATCCTCTCCTTCTTCTTCTTCTTCTTCGTCTTTTTCTTGTCTTCCCCTTTTTCCTTATCTGTCTCTTTTCTTTCTTCTCTTCTCTTATTCAGGACTTTCTGATTTTATTTCTACTGCCTTCTTTTTCACGTTTCTCTCGTCTTCTTTTCTTCTTTTATCTTCTTCTTTTCTTCTTCTCTTCTTCTTATCTTTTCTTCTCTTTTAGTTCCGCTGTTTCCTTCTCTTTTTCAGCTCCTTCTGATTATTTTTTCCTCCGCCTTCTTCATCACCTTATCTCGTTATCCTCCTCTTCTTCTCCTTTTCCTTCTCCTCATTTTTCTTCTTCATCATCATCATCATCTTCTTGCTCTGCCACAACGAGCATGCGCACTTTCGCAAATTAACCAGTAATAAATAATAATTTCTGCTCCAGCCCTGCTCATTTATAGCCTTGCACAATCAAATGGCAGCCGCAGCAGCAAGCCATCAGTGACCAGACAATAATTCATATTCAAAATAGCACCAGCTTCTCTTCCCCCCCCCCTTCCATCCTCATCATCCCCGCGCCCTGGTTCAAGCTTCTGAAGATTATAATTATCAACCACAACAATGGAATTTCTCGATTAAAGCTTCTGGCCATAAGTTATATCACTGCAAGTTGGACAACACTGAAGATTATTGTACAGTGTACTATATTTTATGTTATTTACATAAAAAATATATTTTTTCAAATGGAAATATATCATAGCTCATCATTTGTGCTCGCCGAATGTTAGCTATCATCTTAAGATTTTACTTAAGCTGGGTTTTCTGAGCTTCGCACTTTTTGCGGAGCGCACTGTGCACCAAGTGCCTTGTTTTGCCAGGCGCAAGCGTAAGCTGGGCATTCACGTTCCGATTTGCAGTACCACTTGCAGTCCAACCTTCAAGGTTGGATCCGAAAACGGAACGTGAATGGGCTTGTTGGATGGTTGGAATTTTAGATGGACGACTAGATGGACCACTAGAGGGATGACTTACGAATGTCGACGGTGTTGGAGCGTGTGTGGGGCAGTCGGATCAAAGTCGTCCATCTTATCTCAGTCAGTGCATGACCTTCGGGTAAGTTCGGGCAACATCAGGCAACTTCGGTTACATTTTTCGGCTCGAGAGCGATGCTCACAGCTGACTAGGAATAAAGTTGGATTGCAAGTAGGAGCGTGAGTGGAGTCGACTATCCATCTAGCAGTACTACTAGCAGTACTGCAAGTTGGAACGTGAATGCCCAGCTTTAATAATTGTGTGGGATTTGTAAAATTATCGTACATACCAATAAAACGTACGATAATTATCGTTCGTATATAGAACGTACGGTAATTTCCACTCAAACCCCCCATAATTCATTAGCTTAGCTTGCGTCTGGTAACACTGGTGAGCAGCGCGGCGCTAGAAAACCCACCTTACATTAAAACCCAGCTATTAATCCACCGATTGCTTAAACCCACCCATCGCTTAATCAGAGCTGAAAGTTGATCTACAATTCAATAAACACCTTCAGATTTTCAACAAACCACAATTCCAGTTTTAGATTTTCTTGGTCGTTGAAAAATATATGATAATAAAACAATCTTTTGCAAGTAAGGTCAAAATCTAAAATTATGAGAAACTCTATATAATGATTATAATTTTCCTCTGAAGTACTTTATTCTTGTTTTCCTTATATAAATATAATTTGTAATTGTATAATATTGAATTTGTAATTTTGTTAAATGTGAATTTATATTATTTTGAGGATAATAAATTGACTGGAATTGAATCATTACTTGTCATGTGATATTTGAGTCACGATATCCGCATTGATGGTGTGAGGTTGATGCATTGATGGATCACGGATCGCGTATAGTGAACAAAATATACGATCTATCAATCTATCAAATCTAAATTTATCTGGTGATAAATATGGTTAATCAAGCCATAATTTTTACACCACCAATATGAATTTCGTGATTCAAATATCGCGTTACTCGTATATTGATAGTGAACGGTCTCCCACTATGATTCCTCAACAAGCGTTTACATTGGAATGGAATTAAACGCTTTTCTTGTCCAAGAAAAATAATTACTTTCTCAATGGAGGATGCTTTGTTATAAAATAATTTAGGACATATCACATGTACTTCTGCTTGCTGACGCTTCAGCGGCCGTGGGTTCCGTCTGGCATCTATCGTTCACCTCATTACCCACGCACAAGTCTCAGACTTATGTGGGCATCACCAGCAATTAGAAAAAATAAAACTTACTCAGTTCCTTTGAAATGTTTCAAATGTTGCAACACTTTTATATTTTTCGCTTTCTCTTGATTTCTTTTGCTATATAAATTTGGGTCGGCGTCATTACCTAACCTAACCTAACCTAACCTAACCTAACCTAACCTAACCTAACCTATTTACTCAATTTGTAACATAAATGTGCATTGTTAGTGTTCAATGTCTTGATTATTAAACTTTAATAACACTCAACTAGAATTGGTTAACAGGCAAAAATGTAAGAACAACTTGATTAAAATACGTAGAAAAAAATTTCGGACCCAAGGCATCTAAGACAATATGGACAATTAAGTGAAGCACGTAAACACAGCTTCATTAATAACTTGAGGCTAGTTTTTATCAATGATTGAGTTCCTGGTAGCTTTACCGGTAACTGGTAGATGTTACCGGTGGCGTCTCATTGGTCTACTAAAATTCATTCTGTGATGTTTTTGATGCTGATGATGCTTCTCTTTAGAAGTGAAATGCATCCCTCCAATATTTCCAGTGTGAGTGAAAATCATGTATTGAATGTAAATAAAGTGTCAGTTTTGATATTAGATTTTCAGATTTATTTATTTATTTATTTATTTATTTATTTATTTATTTATTTATTTATTTATTTATTTATTTATTTATTTATTTATTTATTTATTTATTTATTTATTTATTTATTTATTTATATATGTCAGATTCATTGGTGTTGGAAAATTTGAATAATCAATCAGACGTCAACCGGTAACATTTAGATACCAGATACCGGTAAAGCTCCCATGAACTCAATAATTGAAACGCATTGTTGGGCTGCATCTACGCATGTAACCAGGTCATCTATTTAGTTCAGTTTCGAAGCATTGAAAATTACCGGAAATATGACAAAGATCCTGAGAAAAACAAACAAAATTTGACACTATAATTTTCTGTGATGTTTTCCATGACGGAATACTTAATGAACAATCTAACATTAAAACTGACACTGTATTTCACTTTTATATAATGTTTTACTCACTTATATTAGAGATGCTTGAGGGATGCATTTCACTTCTGAAAAGAAGCTTCGTCAGCCTAAATATAGTAAATATAATTTTATTGAACAATAGTTATATATGTATTAAGAGCGTGAAGCGCGACTTTATCGCTCGAGCCAAAACATTTACTGCGCGATGCATAGTGGAGCGCAGTAATTTTGTGAGAGCGATAAAGAAGCTTCACGCGCGAATTGCATACAATATTTTTCCTACAACTGCAGTTCTGGATTCCAACACAATAAAAGTTTGTAGTTTGTAACATCACAGACCGTGTGCGGATTTGGTTAGCGTTCGACTTTTTTGAGGTTATGTGAATTTCACAGATTCCGTGATCCACCAATGACAAGGCATCAAAATCAAAACAGGAGCATAAAGAAAACAGCTGGCGAGCGTAAAGTACTTTTCGTCATACTTGTAGGTTATGGACAGTTTACCAGTCAAGGAATCAATGTGGTAAACAGCTGTTTACAGAAATCAAAAACAGCTGATGTCATTTGATGATTATTACCGTACACTGTGTGGTAAGAATCATCAAATGATTATTACCGCATGCTAATGAGTGGCTACTGGCTACCATTTCACTTAAAAACCATTTGGTTGAAAGCTAGATCAGCTGATCTAGAACCATTGTTGCCCATATTTCACCTTGAGTTGCTGTGATTTGGTGTGTTGAGGTTATGTTTGTATAATAATGATTTATAGTTTCTTATTTCAACTTATCTGCTATTTTAGACTTGTATGACGAAAAATATCATACGTAACTCGTCCGGGAAGATGTTTACGATACTCGTATGATAATACCGCACTCGACTTCGTCTCGTCCGTTAACTTATCATACTCGTATGTTAAACACAATTTCCCGCACTTGTAACGTAATATACTATTACCGCTTGCGGAGCAGTAAAGAGGTATTTTACAATTAGTTTTCAGTACGTAAAGAACTACTTTACGAGCAATTGTAGGAAAAATTATTTATCAATGAAAGAGACAGCAGCTTGTCCTAATCAAAGTTCATCATTGTCCTTACTATTACAGAATACAACTGAACAATCTACAAATCTGATCGAGAGCAAAGGTAGTATCGAATTAGAACACTTCCAACCGATCCGAAGATCGATACTCGATGTAGCGAGTTACGAAATGGCCGAGAGAAATAATCGATGTTAATCGTATCTAAATTAACGAGACAGAGCGCTCGATTTTTATGGAATTATTGTCTTTAGCACACTGTTTTATATTTATTGGCATTGTCTATCCCTCTTTTTCTCTCTCTCCCTCTGCATCGGCCAACGCCCATTGCAATTGTGAATGATACGTTATAATTGCTTCGTGAGGTTCTACCAAAGTGAAAGTGGCCACAAATTTATGCTGAAATCATTGTTATTGTAACCTCCAACTGTTAATTCCACTCTAATATTTTATTATTTCCGATAAACCATTCATTGGGCCAAGCAGTTATAACAAACTAGAATCATGAGAGTCGATCAAATACTACCGTTTCTATGTTAGCACGCCAACCAGCCTTCTTATTCACCTGTTGGTCTCCTTAAACATAACGCTGAACGAACGTAACAGAAATATAACATTCAACGAACGCAATCCAGCCACGTAAATCTCTATGTTTTGCGTCATATAATTTATAGTTATTCTCAAGTTCAAATTAGAATACGAACTGTGTAATAAAAAGTATTCATAAGCAATCCGGTCTTCAATAATGGTTGTTTCAGTGCTCTGAAACATAATAATTAAAGATATCATTTTTTTCTCCATCTTGTTGCCCTTGTAATGGCTGTTGTTACTAAGAGCCGGATTTCTGTCATTTGAATCATTATTTGACTCAACTTGTAAGTAGAATCAGGAAGTAGGTTGAGAAAAACATCGGGAACTACTTTAAATTCCAGATTTTTTTAGGATGAAGCCAGCATAACATGGGTGATGAATTGGATGATGGTGATTGATGAGTTGGATTTCTGTCATTCGAATCATTATTTGAACAATTTCAAACAATTTTATTCATTGCAACAACAGAGCAGTATTCAAATAACTCACTCAAATTCAAAATTCAAAATTCTTTATTGCCAAACTCTTGTAAATAACAATCAATCACACACAATTAATACATTTTTTTTTTTTTTTTGGCGCCATCAGCAAAGCATAGCTTGTTCGCTAACGACGAGTTCTCCTTTATTAGAAATGAAAATTTTTCCTCTTTACTACCCAAAATTACACTGGAATGTTCATCAATAATTCACTAAATCAAGCATCCAACCAATCAAAAAAATAGTCCAAACAATTATAAAAAAACAGCATAACAAAAAGAAAATCTATCATCACTATCTTTAGCAAAACAACAGCAGAACGAAAAAGAAAACCTATCAAATACAATAAATAGGCAACTATTACACAACCTAAACGTTACTATAACTTAAAATATATGTTACTTTTGACCCATTCCTCTACATTTCTCAATAGAGTTTGTGTAAACCTTTGTGTTAAAAAGTGTGCAGGAATCTTGTTTATTAGCACCATGCAATAATTGGTGAACTGACGCTTACATACTGTCAATCTTGTATACTGTATGTTGTATCTATTTGTTAATAGCGGTCTTATATTGTAATATATGTTTCTATTGTCAAATGAATGTTTGTTCTTTATTATGTACAATACGCACCTAATAACATAAGTTTGCCTTAAAGTGAATACATCAAGTTCATCAAACAGCAGTTTACTAGGATATCGTCTTGTTCGTCCCAAAGCCGCTCTTATTATATGTTTTTGTAGAGTGAAAACTTTATTAAAATGTGTATCAAAGGTTCCCCCCCATACTTCTATTACATACTGGAATAATGATTGGAATAATAATAATAATAATAATAATAATTACATAATAATAATAATCACTCACAAAGACTATTTCTTACAGAAAAACAAATTTTTTTTTTTGAGGATGAAGCCCACATCATAGGTCTGAGACCTGTGCGTGGGTAATGAGTTGGATGATGATGATTGATGAGTTGGACCTACAGTTGTAGGTGGGTTCCAAACCACCGGAAAGTGATTTTACAGCAGATAACAGTGTCTTTTTTGCTGGCCAATCTAATCGGTCACCGTTACAAACAGGACCTACGATAACGCAGCTTATCTCTATCTGATTGAACAGATACCTGCTACGGCTCGCAGCTATCACTTCCCATTTTATAGATATAATCAGGAAGTACGTTGAAAAAAACATTGTGCACTACTTTAAATTCCAGTTTTTCTAGGATGAAGCCCACATAGGCCTGAGACTTGTGAATGGGTAATTCATTATTCATAATTAATTAATTAATAATTAATTATTATTAAATAATTAATTATAATTGGATGACGGTGATTGATGAGTTGGACTTCTGTCATTCAAATCATTATTTGACTCGTTGAGAAAAGCATTGTGCACTTGTTTAAATTTCAGTGCTGATTTTTTTTTACGATGAAGCTCAAATAGGTCTAAGACTTGATGATTGATGAGTTGAACCTACAGTTTTCGGTGGGCTCCGAATTCACAGCAGAGAACAGAGTATTTTTGCTGACCAATCGGTTACCCTTATAAAGAGGGCCCAAGAATCTGTAGCTTATCTTACCTGAATTGAAAGATACCTTCGTTTATTGATCAAGCTTGTCTTGGATTGGTTGAGGTATCTTTGAGGACAGAGATAAGGAAAAGAGAAGCATAAATAAAGATGAAGAAGACAAATAGAAAGCGGTAGATGGCAACTAAGAAAATGAGGAGAAAAGAGATAAAAACATCACAGGATATATTCTATCAAAACCAAACTAAGTTTTAAAACTAAGAAACCAGAACAGTTTCAGTTATAAATAGGAGCTAAATTCCATTCTACAACCCAATATATGAAAATTCTTCCAATAATTGACTTATCCATATAGGAGATTTTCCAACTATTAACTCAAGGTATCCATTATTTATTTTTCCTACAGTGACCCGAAAAAGTGCCTATTTTTTCACTAACTGTAGCACGCAAAATAGTCTATTCCTGCACCAGTGCGGAGAAGTAAATTCCAATGCAGGAAAGTACTTTTCCGCACTCCTGATTTGCAACCTAAAAACACAAAATAGTGAGCATGTAATACGCAAGTTCCCTATTCTGCATTCAAAAATAGGTTGGCTACTCTGCTTCAGCTGCGAAATAGTCGTTATAGTTGTTGTTGTTGAAATCGATTTGATTCAGATAGGTTATGTGAGGAATTGTAAGGTTATGTATGTCCTGTTTTGTTCTGTTTGAATTACTTTATACATTACTGTAGGAAAAATTTAATGTGTAATACGAGCGCAAAGTATTGTTTCTGCACTCGTGAAAAAAACTGTTTCTCTCGTTGCAGAAAAACGCCATTTTGCTCTCTAGTTACACAAATAGCTATTTCCAATCTTACATTGTATTTATTTATTTTGAGAAAATTACAATGAACGTGAAGGCACTATAGACTCAAGTACAAAACTTCTCACTTCACAAATTTTAAATATGTTATATTATTCAAAACATTGAGGTTAATTTTAATGCTGAAAATTTAGATTTACTGAAATACTCCTCTCAAAAATAATAGAATTATTACTTTTCACTTTAAGCCAATTAATCTGAAAGTTCACTCAGAACGAACATTAAAAACCATAAATAATATCAAATTTTGACGGAAAATTTAAAGCCAAAAAATACTAACTCGTATTTCTATTTAAATTATGACTTTTACTTGTACTAAAAATACTGGAGATATGCATTTCACTTCTAAAGAGAAGCTTCATCAGCCAAAATTTCAAGCCAAGAAATACTAACTCGTATTTCTATTTAAATTATGATTTCTACTTGTACTAAAGATACTGGAGGGTTGCATTTCACTTCTAAAGAGAAGCTTCATCAGCCTTCCGCCTGGAGCCATGTTTGTTGAGGTTAGGATGAGCGGCTATTATGTAATTTAAAGAATGTGTTCCTACCACTTGCTAGAGGTCTTAGCTCCTTTTACAACTATTTTTAAAGAACTTCATCTATTAACCAAACTCCAATTCAACCTTGTCCTATAAAATTACAAATATAATTCATGCCATTTAAATGAATCGATGACAATGAATCTTGGAAGTATCAATTACGATGCAGATGCAGAGCCTACCGCAGACTTTATGCATCATTCTGATCAACGTATTGTGGGTGAGGTGAAAGATATTATTATTGGTTTGTGGATTGGGACTTTGTTGGCTGGAGTCTATTGCTATCAAATGGCTGTAATGCAAAATTATCCACCTCAACAAAGTCAATGCAACATTGAAGAGACAGAACGCCTAACATTTGATGAAGTACAAACATTTTCCAAGAACATTATTCTGTTAGATTCGTGCCATTATATAATATACAAATGTGGTGCATTATATATTTCAATGAGCAATACATATATATATATATATATATATATATATATATATACAACCTGAGCTTGGTGACCTTATTGCGCACGAGCATTATTTTCAAATACATCCAGCAGAAAACTATTCCGTATGCAAAATATTGTGCAGTACTTATTGTCTGTCTGATGTCATAACTGATTTTTATGACTGAAATATCGAATTGGATTGAATTTAAATTAAAACACTGCAGCAGCGATTGACCTCCAGCATTATGGAACGCTAATTATAATTTGTGATATTAAATGTGCACTTTTCCTTGTCTGTCTCTTCCTGCACACTGTACCTCCAGTTTTAATGAGTTAATGAAAAGTTTTAATGAAAAGCTGTTACTAGGATGTCCTGGTTCATGTCGCACTAAAATAAGTCATAGAAAGGTTTACAAAACCTATTATTTG
This sequence comes from Conomelus anceps, assembly GCA_948455865.1. Taxonomy (NCBI): domain Eukaryota; kingdom Metazoa; phylum Arthropoda; class Insecta; order Hemiptera; family Delphacidae; genus Conomelus; species Conomelus anceps. The sequence continues at coordinate 105,819,687 of OX418217.1, read as the reverse complement.
TTTTTTAACGTCTTAACTTAGTAAAATTAGGATAGAATAATTAGCTTGTTAGTTTCTAACTAGGTGCTAACTCAAATAATTGGGGGGAAAATAGACAGGTCTCAATTTAGAGGATATTCATCTATTTTCTTCTATAATAATAATAATAATAATAATAATAATAATAATAATAATAATAATAATAATAATAATAATAATAATAATAATAATAATAATAATAATAATAATAATAATAATAATAATAATAATAATAATAATAATAATAATAATAATAATAATAATAGTAATAATAATAATAATAATAATAATAATAATAATCTTTATTTCCGCATATACAAACAAGCAAAAAATACACAGAAAAAAAATTATACATGATAAAAAATAATAATAATTATAAAACAATCAATTATTAGGAGAGAAACCAAGAAGTTATAAAGAAAAAATACTTAGTTCAACTTAACTATCATGTACAAGAAATAAAATGTTACAAAACAAATATCTGCAGAAATAATACTGTATGCAAATAATTTCATTGTGAAATTATATCCGCATACAGAAGCATCATAGGATCCAACAAAGATGCCATAAATTGAATCATTTATTTTACCTCAATTCAATCAATTGTATTTCAATCTATTTTACCACATTTTTATCAGTTTTTTAGTTCCTTTTTTTGAAGATGTTCTTTGGCTATCTTTCTGGGGACTACTACGTATTCTCACTTTCTATCTCACTTACCAAAAACGAGCTGAAACTGGAGTTAATTTCCTTATTAACCCTGATTGAACAAATAAATGCTTAAAGAATTATTTATTTATTTTTATACTCAACCTTCAATAAATACAATGTTGCGACTGAAAAATGTTTAATGGATTGAACTCAAGTTAACTCATAGAACCTATAAATTTATTTGACATATTTAAATCCCGCTATTTGAGAGAAAATAACAGTATGAACAGAGAGAATAGTATAGTCTAATACATATAATAGTACAGTACTATTCTATTCTCTCTGAGTTTGAATTGAATTCTGTTATTTATGCTTTAGAGTAAGAAAGAAAGAAACACTTTTTTAAATTCACAAAAAACATAAAACTAGATATTTATTTTAACATTGGGTGCTCAAATTTCAATAAAAGAACATACACACTTGAAAATATCCCTTCGTTTAATTTCTGCCCGGGGCTCTAACAAACTCACAAAAAATAAGATGATGAAGCTTCTCTTTAGAAGTGAAATGCATCTCTCCAATATCTCCAGTATAAGTGAGTGAAAATCATATATTAAATAGAAAATACAGTGCCACTTTTGATATTAGAAGGTCATACGCACAAAAGAAGTCGGCTTCACACTCTACCCGCTCAAGGGCCACACCAAAGGCTACCAAAGGCCACCAAGGGCCTAAGACTCAAGGGCCTACAACAACTATGGGCCTCTAATCTACATCAGGGGCTCTCAATCTTTTTCAGACAGTACCCCTTAATGAAAAATTAAAATTTTGCAAACCTCCTCGGGGGGGGGGGGGGGGAGAGATTAAATTAAACTCCCTTTTTACATAAAAAAACACAAATATTTGGAAATATATTTGAAACGCATTACACAAAATTAATGGGAAGGATGATTCGGATTCTTTTTAATAGTTCCTCAATGCCCCCCCCCCCCCACGCACAAGCACTGCAGCCAAGCGGCATTCACTATTTCTACGAAATATTTCTACTATTTCTATCGTGCACCTGTTGGTTCCAAGTAACTCGACCACACAAGTATTCCATTAGTGAACATTATTAAATATTATAACCTTGTGTAATTACAAAACGGGAAGAAAAAAATGGTTTAATTTTTCATTAACTTTTCGCGTACCGTACCACAGTTTGAGAACCCCTGCTCTACATTACCAGACTCATGTAGTTGTACCGATTTTTCCCAAATCTGTACAATGTTTGGGCATTATTTTCGCTTTAGATTATAATATAATAATATAATATTTTATTTACCAAATAATACAATAACATTCACATATACATTACAATGTTCAAAATCTTGGCGCAGCCAGCAAAGTTAATACTTGTGCGCTAGCTGCGAGTTCACTACAATATACAATAAATACATTCCATCTAGAAGCAAGAATCAATAATAATGCAAAAGAAAATGAATAGCAAACGGTTGTATTTTGTAAGTTTGTATCCGAGTTGAAGAATTTTTTTCTTTTTTTCCTTTCAAATTTGATAATTGATAATAGAAATCAGCTTAAAATATAGTTAATTATAATATCACCATTCAGCACTATCTGCTTTTCCAACTTATTTCTCGAACTATCACTCAGTTTTTTATGAATGTAATTCATACAGAATTGCTTCATTTGAAGCTTTATTTCGTTTAACAATGAAGGAACTCATATCTCAACGTTTGATATCTTCCTTTTTGTAGCAAATCTTTCGTTTTAGTTCTAGTTTTAATGTCTACAGTTAAAAATTCTTTTTTCAATTCTCATTTTAAACTGTAGCATTGCATAGTTTTCATCCTCATAGTAAAATTATTAATTATTGGTGATGTTAATAATATAATAAGGTTATGGATTCTTTGTTAGGAGGACCCTTTAAAGGTGAGAAGTCTCGAGTTTAATCAGGTGATGAAACTAGTTCATGGAATCAATTATTCAAATTCACTGATTCATTTATGACAATGCCATCTAAAGTTGGAATGTAGAATTCTGATGTTATGCGCATGAATCAATTGAACCATTCACACCGATACCTCAATATTGATGCTCATGAGATCAAAGTTGAAATAAGACATTCAATAAGTTGATTTTCATTGTATTCTATGTGACTATGATTATTGCCGTACTCCATTACGGCGGGCAAAGTAATTGTTTAATGTGAATTAAGTTGATGTTTTATTCAAATTAACTAATGAAACAATAGAAAGAGTGTCTCTCCCCGAGAGACGATCCGTAGAAATGTGATAATAAATTGTTTTTGACCTTAGAATAACACTTACGTTGTACTGTATACATGAATAATGTGATTTCATCGTCAATGTTATTTTCATGAGGTAATGGAATACGAATCATCTTGGAATTTGTATTGTCGCACTATGATCTCATTACTCTCATTGAAAGTATAATTTTAATCATTATTATAGAGACACAATTACTATATAATTATTTATAAAAAAATTGGAATAAAAATTGAGTAGATTCAACTAGATCATGAATATTTGTTTAAATTTTCACAATTTTTTATTTTCATTTTTCAATTCCATGAAAAAAAATCATTTTTTTGCCATTGTTTTTTCACACATATTGTATGCATTATGCTATTAACAGTTTTTCTTTCCACTTATTCACTTTTATGACTACTATTGTATTTTGTTTATTGCTCTGTCTTCTTTCATTGTATTATATAATATGTGAGTACTGAATGCTCCTCCATGCAGACGTGATCTTTATCACTTGCATGGCAGTATATTTCTGCTATTTGTAAACTATACGTAGGTTACCAAGATTATTATTATTATTGCACAGTGTTACTTGTAAAAAATGTGTGATTAAGCTTTTGCATTTTCATCATGCAGAAATAAAGATATTATTATTTACAATTTCGTACGTGAATTTTGCAAAAAAATCGTCATTTGATTCCAATAGAAATGAAGCCTTGATGGAGTTACTAATTATTACAGGAATTTAATTGGAAAACTATTAAAATTTTCAAATTTACTTCAATTTCATAAAGACATCAAATACTTCTGCCATTGCGCCAGTAATCGAACCCTTCCCCGAAGAGGTGAATGAATTAACTTTCTTAGTAGTGGCAAAGGTGATTCTGGCCATTTAATAGCGGTACTTTCCTGTTTTTCTCGGTTGACCTTGACTGCATTTCAGTGAGCTTCAATTTTTTAATTTTAAATTTATTTAATTCTAGCCTTGTGTATTGTTCTTGTTTGTTGCTTTCTGTATTAACGGTTTTTTGGTTCTTGTTTTTGACTCTTATTTTTGCTTGCTGCTCCTACCATCACTGGGCGGGTCTTGTTTTGGCCTTCAGCCAATCACAGATCTCCAATGAAGCTCAGCCTATTAGAGGTACTTTCTCCCTCAGCCATTATTATCTTTCCCTGTTCAGTATGAATATTAAGCTGCTCTGTACTCTGTACTTTAGTTTTAGTTTGTTTGAGATTGATAATGGCGTAACAATCAAAACTAGTATCTCACGGTTTTTATTAAATGTGGCTGTGACAACTTCAAGTCTTTCTATTCAATATATTGTAATTTATTCCTATATAGAAGATCACTACAACTACTACTACTACTACTACTACTACTACTACTACTACTACTACTACTACTACTACTACTACTACTACTACTACTACTACTACTACTACTACTACTACTTCTTTTATTAAGGTGTTTTGCCATTTTGACATGTACATGAGCATGAGCATGAATAGTAGTACTACTACTACTACTACTACTAATAATAATATTAATAACAATGATAATAATAATATTAATAATGATAATAATGAGAATAATAATAATAATAATAATAACAATAAAAATAAGGCTGTTATTGATGGGAAGACTGGGTAGTTCAACCTCGGCGTTTGTATTTGTATTTGTATTTATTATTCGTCACAAGCATTTGAAATCAGGAGCTATGCTTCACAAACATTGGCACGTCAAAATGTTACAGACCGTTTCAAAGTGCATGGCGTCTCGATGGAGGCAGGGGAGGCAGTGCAAGAGAGACAGAAAGTCTTTCCCACCACGCTTCCCCTCCAACATCAAGTACAGTCGCGTCAAATACACTCACTGCTGAACTTTTTAGCGTTAGCGGACTTGAGGAATATTTGAACTTGACTGTACAGCGAGGCAGCAGGTACAGTAGTGGGAGAAAACGCTCAGCGCGCATGCTCCATCGAGACGCCACGCACCGTGAAACAATCTGTACAAAACTTTACTTACTACTATTATTATAATGTATAGTTCAGTTAACCTATTATAACATGGCTAACACCAATTACACTAATTATTCAATCTCCAAGATATGTTATAACGTTAAAACCATTACAATATCCACAACACATAGGTTTTTGTGGGCTTCTATTTACAAAAAGACAGCTTGAAAAAATAATAAATTTGTTTTGATTCACCTGAAATATATTTAGCATTCTACTCCATTACATTATAGGGGCATTTAGCAATAAGGTGGGAAATTAACTTTTTCCTAAAGACCTTCTCATTACTACACTGTTTCAAGTCAAGTTTGAGCCATTTTATGAGATGTTACTGGGTGGACCTACTGTTCCATGTGGACTCACTGTTCTATGTGGGTTCCGAACCACCTGGTAGGTGATAATAATGCTAATAGCATCAAGTTATTGAAGCACAGTCACCCATCCAAGCGCAGTCTTGCGCGCTCGTGAGTGAACATCACGATCGCATAAATACCTACCACTACTAAAATCACCTTCTAAATCACCCATCATTACTAATAATAATTCAATAATAAATATAAAAATAATAAAATATACTCGTAGAAATTTTGAAGTCTATGAACTCGTGCAAACAATGTGAATATGGGAATGGTTGTTGGCAAAATTCAATTTTTTTTTTAAATGCATTTAGACCACTTGTATTTTGTGTTGATAAATAATGGAATCTATTAAAAATATTACACATTGAAATTGTTATTAAGGAGTTTTAAAATAATCTGTAACAACGTTCTCGTAGGTCCTGTTTGTAACGGTGACCGATTAGATTGACCAGCAAAACATACTCTGTTCTCTGCTGAAAAATCACTTCCCGGTGGTTCGGAACCCACCTAAAACTGTAGGTCCAACTCATAAATCACCATCATCCAACTCATTACCCACGCACAGGTCTCAGACCTATGTGGGCTTGACCCTCAAAAAAAAAGAAAAAAAAGACTGAATGTAGACTGCTTTACTGTCAATATTTTGTACCCTGTTACGTGTTGGAAACTTGATGAAATTACTCCTTAAATAGTAATATTGCGCCAAATAATCTTTTATTAGCTTTCTTCGGACTCAGAATTTTCCATTCTACAGTAGATAAGGAAGCTAAACTATTGGTATTGGGTCAAGCAATTCGCAGTTGATTGGAGATCTGATTGGAAAGCGACTTTTATCACACTCTTTTACGCACCATTGGCAATTTTTACTGCTAATTGATAACCATTTTAAGACGCTATTCTAGTTAATGAGATAGGATACCATTGGACGATCTTTTTTTCTGCTGATATTTATCGGAAAGGAATGAGTTTCTCGATCTTGGAAAGTGTAATTCACTCAAAATAATATGCTTTCAATGGGCAAGTGCTATTCTAAAAAATATATTTTACAGTTGTGTTCACTTTTCAATCATTTTTCTAAATAGCGTAACAATTGAAAAACGGGGGAAATGGTCTGGATGAATATGGAAATAGATGTTATGATGAAGTAAACACTAGCTAGGAAAACGTATTATTAGAGAAAAGTAGCGTGTTTTCAAAATATAATTTGTAATTTAAAAATTTCGTAACCGTTATTTGTCAGATTTCAAAATTTGTGTCACTGTTCAATTGAGTAGAAATATATCTAGAAGCTTGCAATACTGTTATTGAGTAAATAAAATGTAACTCTTTGATTCCACTATGCACAAAATAATGCCCAGTGCAACGATAATCGTCTAAAAGGTATAGAAATGAATTCAAGGAAATTCAATTCGAACTTTTTAATTTTCTCTCAAATTGCAAGATTTTAAGACATAAAAAATATATTTCTACTAAGAGTTATCTAGAGTTGAATTTATTTAAATTTTCCAGCTCAAAATTTTCAATTAATAAAGGTTGAGCACAATTTTTTTTTTTGAAACTGACAGTTTTTCAAAAATTATTTGCAGTAATATCAATACAGTGAGACTTACAAATTATTAATATTATCTACTCAAGCTAATATTCAGTAGGGGCGCGTCAAGTTTTTCACTGGTTGGGATAATTTTTAAATACACCTGTGGGTTGGTCGTGAGGTCTATTTCAGTCAGAAAATTGTCAAGAACAACCAGTATTCAAGACGAATCCTTGGATTTTTTCAAGTCATCAGTTGAAACGGTACTGTCTATTCCCAACAGACAAGTTATAAAACTTATGTTGGGATGGACAGTTTGTAAAAAATAAGAATTTACGGTATATTGCCTTTATTCGTAAGAAAAAAGAAATTAATATAAATACTGGCAATAATTACTGTGCAGTACAGTTTTTGAGTATTCCTGTGTCAGTGATTATATTGACACATTCAAGAGGGGTGTAGAGGATAGGCCAATGATCAAGTAAATTCAAGTATTAAAGTAATAACAATCTTACCATTGTAGATGCGATCTTTGCCTGGATATTCATTGCATTGGTTAAATTAGTGTTACTTTACTCGTGTCTTTTACTTTTCTCACTCAAGTGCTTGAGATCCTTACAGCCTTTGGCTCGAATCTCATTCAGCCATTGATGTTTCTTATCATTCACCTCATTATCCACGCACAAGTCTCCAGACTCATGTGGGCATCATTCGCAAATCAAGATCCCTCCAACTACCGTTAGGCCCTTATACAGTCGCGGTTGTGACTATTAAGGATAAATTACACGAGCCGGGTAAATTTGATTGAAAATCAGCTGATGTTTCAAAGCAAGTTCATGTGTCCATGTACTTTGACATTGATGAGCTCGGTCAGACTCTCAGCTGATGTAATTTTGCCTAAATTGTGGTTCGCGATAGCGACTACAGCGACTGAAGTGGCTTTGTGTAATAAGAGCCTTAGAATGATAGGGCTGACAAGAGTCCAGAAAGATCATCCAGGCACTGATGATGGGTTCCTGCCGGAAAGCATGTTCTGCCTCAAGTACAAGTACTTATACAGTAGAAAAAATTAGTCTGGGTGCACGGCCGTTTGGTAGTCAGCCATGGCGAGGGGAGTGTTTATCGCTCATTTCTAAAAACATGTGGCCCGTGCAACGCTGCAGATGTCTTCAAGGACAACTAGTCAACTTTTAACAGGACGGCTAGTAGTGAAACCAGAGCCACGTGCCCAGACTATAATTGTTTCTACTGTAAGCAAGACATTTTTGAATTTCTAATCTATTTTAAATACGGTAGTTCTTTAAGTCGTTGAAGTGAAAATATCAACTAGTCTACTCGCAGTTGACCATGGGTCAACAGATATCAAGTTTTTAAGTTATCTTCAGAATATTTCCTAATATTTAAACTTTTATATTTGATACTTTTCTTTTATTTCCTTCTGTATTTAACTCATTAAGTGATCAATCTTAAAATACTCGCATCTCTATATTATTACAAAATACGAATAAATTCAACCTCATGTTATATTCGTATTAAAAGGATAACCTCCTATCTTTAGGATGATGAGGAAGTGATAGCCGAGAAGTGTAGCAGGTATTCAATCAGATAAGATAAGCAACGCTCTCCTGAGCCCTTCTCTGTGAGGGTGACCGATTGGATTGGCCAACAGAGAAATACTCTATTCTCTTCTGTAAAATCACTTTCCGGTGGTTCGGAACCCACCTAAAATTTTAGGATGTTTCCAATAACATGGCTCAAGCGGCGAGGTGAAACTACCCTTAAGGGTCTCCCACCAATAAAAGCTAGCATTTACATTTTACTTTTATTAAGAGGATATATAATTATTTCGGATTAATTCTAAATTATCTAATATCGAAACTGACACTGTACTTCTTTTTTTTCAATATAATATTTATGATTTTGACTCACTTTACATTTTGAAACATAGTTGATATTTTTTTATTTTCTGACGTTTCTAAATTTGTATTGTTACATAATATGGAATCAAAACATATATATTATTATAAACTTAAAAAACACTTTTAAATGGAAATTGACTCACGTTATGGCGTGACGGCCGTTTCGCTCTGTTGTCTAGAGCATCATCAGACGACCCACAGTACACTCTGTGGGTACTAAGTGTACTGTGGGTCGTCTGATGATGCTCTAGACAACAGAGCGAAACGGCCGTCACGCCATAACGTGAGTCAATTTCCATTTAAAAGTGTTTTTTAAGTTTATAATACATATTAGTGGAAACAAGATGGATCTTCAACATCATAATATATATTATTATTACTTATGCAGAAGATACTGGAGGGATGCTTTCTAAAGAGAAGTTTCATCAGCCTTCAGAAGTGAAAAACATCCCTCCAGTAACTCCAGTATAAGTGAGTAAAAATCATCTATTAAATAGAAGTAAGTCAGTTATATTGTTCACCAAGTATTTCGTAAGTTAGTTTGAAGTGACTGACAATTGAATAAACTGACAAATATACATAAACAGAATTTATTAATTTCGAATTCCTTTAATTGCTATTACTTTATACTGAAGACTTCCGCAATGGCGGATATTGAATGCTGCTGTACAGAAAGGTCTCCATGGTCTAGTGGTTAAGGGCGCTCAACCGGCAATTGAGAGGTCCGTGGTTCGATTCCCGGTGGTGACTGATATTTTTGTACAGTAGCATTCATCGATTCCCATCAGCTGTTCAATGCTGTTGTCAATATCCGCCATTGCGGAAGTCTTCAGTATAAAGTAATAGCAATTAAAGGAATTCGAAATTAATAAATTCTGTTTAAGTAGTTCGTCTTGGAAAACATCACAGATTTCTAGATTCATATCCAGTTACATACGTCCACCCCTGATATTAAAGGATTCACGTCCTTTCACATCACAAATTTAAACTCATGTTACCTTCCATATATTGCATTAAAATCGGTACCACCTCTGACCTAGACCTTTAAGGCATTTATAATTCTCTGAAAATTTGGAATTCTGACTTTTTAGTCTGTTCAAGAATAGTATTTATTTGTATTAAATCAATATATGGCACCTCCTGAAAAACCTATTGGTTTAGGAGGACCTTTGTTGTAATGATACTGTAAATAAATTGATTGAATGACTTGAAAATATTTCATAATGCATTCATTCACCAACTTCTAATCAATACGATTCTTTTTACAATGTACTAATTTGACTTATATAAGTTACGATTGACTGACTGACTTATGATAATATGACTCATGATTGACTAGCAGCATGCATGGCTAGCAGTAGTACAGAACGGATTCGATTGTACCATACTTTTAACAGAGTGCGTGAGCATACTGTTGGTAACAATACAGGGGTATGCCCACTACACTGCAATACGTGAACTGTTCAGCCTTGGAAAAGACAATAGTAGACTCTCTCTACCTCCCACAACAATAGTGAAATCTGTCAATGTGGTTGAAAAATACGAGATCGGCTATTGGCAATCAGTTGCTCCCTCTTTATCTATCACTATCCTCTCTCTCTTTCTGTACATCCGTTTGTAGTAGCCGATTCACAAACTAGTGGCGAAGTTAGGCCACAAGGTCCACAACTTTGATTGCTGGCAGGCAAGACATGAGGCACAAGCTGGGGCGGACATGTTATGGACATAACGACAGAAAAATCCCTCGTGTCCTTTCCCCGCTCCCCCCGACATTTTGAAACGGACCTTCGCTTACGATCGTTACGAAAGGCTTTATTTATCGGTTTTATTGATATTTCTAATAGCTTTACATTTTGTTAATTGTCTGCGATAAATAAAGGCTTAACAGTATTTAACAGTACTCACTACTTTTGCTAGCTGTTCTTAGTGGGGCGCATTCTTTTACTACCAACTCTCCCCCCCCCCCCCAACAAGAGCAGAGGGTGAGGTGGTAGTGAGCGGGGCGTGCTCAACATTAATTATTTATTATTTAGCATCCAGTCGCGCAGTGGTCTGACTTTAGTGGCTGCCGCACTTTTATTAACTGTAAACACGTTCTGCTAATATTATTTCATTGAATGATTGGGAGTACAGAACGAGATCTGAAAGACCCCGAGCACGGAACGTTCAGTAGGCAATTGGTTTCACTTTTTCTTTATGTACCTAGAATAAGAGCGAGTACATCTTTATTATCATTTTTGATAGCCTGGAGCGAATTAAAAAAAAATGTGTAGTATATTAAATGCGAAAATTTTAGAACGAACCTAATTTTTGAAATTTGAAGGACCCAAAGCACGGTACGTTCAGTATAGAATTTTTCTTACCTTTTTTTTAGAATTTTGCGCCTTTTCTTCATGTACCTAGTTGAGGGGAACACATCTCTATGATCATTGCTAATAGAGAGGGGGCGAATCCTAATTTTTTTCGTGGTGGGAAATAATGTGAGAAAATTTATCCTTAGTAGTAGGGGGGAAGAGGCTTTAAATATCAATTTAAGAAAGGTTTTCATCCCAGTAAGAGACTTAAATAAAGTTATTTTAAGTGTCGTTGAGAACTTTATTTGTGTGGGGGGGGGGGGGGTCGGTTATTCATCCCCAAATCTCCCCTTTGCTGCTGATAGCGATAATAGTATTAGCAGTTACATTTTTGTTTTGTTTTTATTGTTCCTTGTTTTGAAGAGCACTATCATAAATTCCTCATTACTTTAACCTAATTGGAATCTTATTGTCACATTAAAAAAATTTAGATTTCCGACTTGATAATGAAATTCAAAAAGTTTAATCAATGAAGTTTTTCCCCTGTCAAACCCTTCAACTTTTTGAAACTCGTTTCCTGGAGTAGAATTTTTTATGATTTTTTTTGCAAAATCATGATTGGTCAGGAATTTATTAATAATCATCACTTCAGCTTCAATCAACTGAGATGCGAACAATGTTCATAGTTGAAATAGTTCTGACCCAATAGAAGCCTGGTTCTCTATGTTTAGTAAATTTCGGCTATGGGGTGAATTTTGCCCTCAGAATTTATTATAAGTTTTCTACTTTTTAGATAAAAATACCAATTTATTGGTCTGCGACCTGGGAACTCTGACACCAGACCTGAGACAGCCAGGGCACACGATATAATTATTTTTGTAATATTTTTTTTTTGAGGATGAAACCCACATAGGTCTGAAACCTGTGCGTGGGTAATGAGTTGGATGATGGTGATTGATGAGTTGGATCTACAGTTTTAGGTGGGTTCCGAAGTGAAGTGATTCTACAGCAGAGAACAGTGTCTTTTTTGCTGGCCAATCTAATCGGTCACCGTTACAAACAGGTCCTACGAGAACGCAGCTTATCTCAATCTGATTGAACAGATACCTGCTACGGTTCGTATCACTTCCCTTGAAGAGTAAAAGAGTAGACAAAATTAAAGGAGGCGTCCGAAAATTTCAATATTGTTATGTAAGTGATATATTATGACGATTAAAAATGAACGCCCTCGTGATTTTCGGAGTGATTCTGCACCTATCAACTGTAAAATATGAAGTTAATAATGCGCTATAATAGACCCATAATTTCTATTCATTTACATTGCCATTGTGCACAGCAAAGCCGGCCGCAGACCTACTGTAGGATTGATTAAAAGCCTAATAAAACTTCCAAATAGGATGTCGGTTGTCACAAATTCGAATTTAGAAAGAGAGTTGTGCAATAATGTTTTCGGATTAAACGGGCCCGTGTTATGTTGGCTGGCTGCATGTATGAAAGATGATCTGCTAGCGGCTTCTATAGTAGCCGATCAAAGCAGTTCATGACCTCTACTCACTCCTATCCGCAGTTCTAAGATAACAATTCTTGCTAAACGAGTTCTTAACGCTTTCCCTTCTTCGTTTTATTCTTCTTCTTCATCATCATCACCACCTCATACTCGTCTTCCTTCTTCACCTCTTATTTATCTTCTTTCTCCTCCACCTCCCCATTATTTTTCACCTCCTCTCTTTTCTTTCTTTTTTTTACTCTCTTTTGTATTTTTTCTGGCTCCTCCTCCTCCTCCTCCTCCTCCTCCTCCCCCTTCTCCTCCTTCTCCACCTCCTCCACCTCCTCCACCTCCTCATCAACCTCCTCCTCCACCTCTTCTTCCTCCTCCTCCTCCTCCTCCTCCTACTACTCCTTTACTCCTTCTCCTCCTTCTCCTCATTCTCCTCCTCCTCATCCTCCTCCTTCTTCTCCTCCTCCTCCTTTTACTTATCCCCCTCCTCCTCCTCCTCCTCCTTCTGCTCCTCCTCTTCCTCCCCATACTTCTCCTCCTCCTTCTTCTCCTACTCCTCCTCCTTCCGCTCCTCCTCCTCCTTCTGCTCCCTCCTCTTCCTCTTCTTCCTCCCCCTACTTCTTCTCCTCCTCCTTCTCCTACTCCTTCTCATCCTTCTTCTTCTGCTCCTCCTCTCCATACTTCTTCACCACCTCCTCCTCCTCCTCCTCCTCCTCCTCCTCCTTCTCCTCCTCCTCCTCCTCCTCCTCCTCATCCTTCTTCCTTTCCTCCTCCTCCTACTCGTCTTCTTAATCCTCCTCACCCTTTCATTTTTCTTTTTTTCTTCTTTTCCACTTTTCTCTTTTTCTTATTCTTTGCTTTCTTTTCTCTTATTCTTTTCTTTTCCCATTCCTCCTTCTCCTACTCCATTCTCCACCTATTTCTCCAGTTCTTCCTCTTCTTCTCCCTATTCCTTCTCGTTTCCTCCTTCTCCATCTTCTCCTCCTCTTCCTTCTCTTTTGAATTTTGTTCTAATTTTTCTTTCCTTTTATAAATTTTCATATTTTTTCTTCTCTTTTGTATTCTTTTTTTTGTTTTATTTTTTCTTTTTCTCCTCCTCCTCTTCATCCTCGTCCTCCTCCTCCTCCTCCTCCTCCTTCTTCTTTTCCCCTTTCTCCTCTTCCTCCCCCTTCTTCTTCTCATCCTCTCCCTTCTTCTTCTCATCCTCGTCATTCTTTTCCCACTTTTCCTTCTTCTGTTCGTACTCCTCTCTTCTTTTTCTTCTTATCCTCATTCTTCTTCTTCTTCTCTTCCCCTATTCTGCATCTCTTTTCTACATTTCACCTTCTTCTCCACTCTTCTGTCTCATCGTCCTCCCCCTCCTCCTCCTCTTACCTGCTGTCTCCTTTGTTGTTCTTCTTCGTTTCCTCACCATCCTCTTTCTGTTATTCCTCTTCTTTCACTATTCCTTTCTACATTACGCTATTATAAATAAGGTCTTCGCATCATTTTGACAAGCCGTTTTAAATCAGCCATTAATTTTGTGTTGTCCTGGCTGCTGTTGTTGCAACAGTCCTAATAGGCTAGAAACTTGAGAACTAGTTATAGAATGTTTTCGGGAAAAATCACAAAAGCGGTCTGTGTTGTGCCACAAGATGATTTATCGATGGTAAACACTATTTTGCTATCACAAAAACTTGGAGATTATTAATCTGGTCATATTTTTCCTATGGAAGAAATGCTGCAGAATCATATTCATATCATAACTCTTGAATCATTAATCAAGAATGATTAAACAGAAGTGATTGGATTGTTGAATGAATTTTGTTCAAAATTATGTTTGTTCAATTATATTAAATTTAACTTATCATATTTTTGCAATCATGAATGAAAAATAAGACGAAATTGTCACAACCACATTTATTAAAACTTCGAGAAACTAGTTTCGGTTGTTACACCATTATCAATCTCAATCAAACTAAAACTAAATTACAGAGTAGCTCAATTTTAATACTAAACACGGAATGATACTATTTATTGAGGTAGAAAGTGTCTCTGATAGGCTGACCTTCATTGAAGGTCTGTGATTGGCTGAAGGCCATAACAGGCCACGCCCACTGGTGGGAGGAGCTACAGGCAAAAATAGTGTCAAAATTAAGAACCAAAAACTGTGAACACATAGAAAGCAACGATCAAGAAAAATACACAAGTAGGCTAGAATTAAAAACAAATTAATTCGAAATTGAAGCTCACTGAAATGCAGTCAAGGTCAACAGAGGAGAAAACAAGAGTACTGTTGTTAAATAGCAAGCCAGAATTATTATGAAGAAACCAAGTTAGTTGTATTGGATTGGCTGAAACTAATTTGATCATTTAAATTAGTATTGGAATTGCATTACATTTTAGTATTACGTGTACTACAATGCCTACATTTCAATAACGGTAGGCTACAGTTTTTGTTTTGTTGACCTTGACTGCATTTCATTTAGCTTAGAGTTTTTAATCTTAAAATTTTTCAATTCCAGCCTACATATTGTTTTTTGCTGTCTAAATGTTCGCGGTTTTTGTTCTTGATTTTGACACTTTTTTTCTTGTTGCTCCTCCCACCAGTGGGCATGACCTGTTACGGCCCTCGGCCAATCACAGACCTTCAATGAAGGTCAGCCTATGAAAAACACTTTCTCCCTCAACCAATAGTAAAATTCTGCGTTTAGTATATATTAAGCTACTCTGTACTTTAGTTTTAGTGTGTTTGAAATTGATAATGGTGCAACAAACGAAACTAGTATCTGAATGTTTTCAATAAATATGGTTGTGACAACTTCAAGTCTTATTATTTATTATGGATATCTTTCACAATATCACCTACACCACTATAAAGAAAGATGAAGTTATTAACCATGAAAATGTGAAATTGTTTTATTCTTGAAAGTACAAATTTATTTGAAGAACCACCTACTTCATAATTAGTTTGACATCTTGATCATTTTATTCTCCAAGTTCTATTCATATTGTAACGAAAGCAAACAAGCAGTTATTCACGCACTTGTTCTATTTAAATCATTGTATTGTTTTCATGGTTGGACGTGACTTCGACATCAAATCTGCGTTCGCTTGTTCTTCACATGTCTTTGTCACTCCTATTCTTCAAGTCTGCAACTCTCTCACTCAATTGATCTTCTCGTCAATTCTACTTTCTTCTAGAACAATCGAGGTCTAGTCCAAGCCTTCTTGAGGATTCTCGAAGTGTCTGGTGAGCTCCAATTCTTGGAATTATACAACTACAACAGCTATATAAAGGAGTCCACATGAACCAGTGAGTTAGTTTCCAAACCTGCGTGACAGATTGTATAATTAATAGATCTCATAGAAGAGACAATCCAGTGCCAGTGGAGTAAACAGTACTTTATTCAGTCTTTAGACAGTGTCAAGTGCACAGACAACTGTTTACTGTTTATGCAGCTTACTAATAGTTTAAAGACGTAGTGATATTATTTGGGACTGTCAAATAACGAATTGGACTGTGTTTTTGTAAGTGATAGTTGCTCTTTTTATAATTTCTTTCTGCATTATTGTACAGTTTATTGGACTCTTGTTTCTTTTATTATTGATCAGCCTGTAATTAATTATTCATTATTGTAAAGTTAATTGGACTCTTGTTTCTTTCATTATTGATCAGCCTGTAATTACTTATACATTAATTCTTGTAAATAATTACTGAAAATAAATATTAGCGTGTCATTTGATGATCTGCTTTTGTAAATAGACTAATTTGTGCAAATAAAGTGCAAGTGTGAACTTTAGTGTTGCCAGCCTTATTTTAGCCATTAGAACCTGTAACAATATTCATCGATAATAGTTCAGAGAAACAGGTATCTATGAATTTCTATTTGTTGATAAGTAAACTATTAATTTCCATTAACAAATTAGCTGCAACATGTCTTGAAGTGTTTCGCCGTTGCGCGAGTCTAAAATCTATATTTCAGAACTTCGAATGGTGAACGTTCCTAATGTAAAAAAACTTGAGTATGCTGAATCATTTCCTAAACGTGTTCACCCATATTTGAAATGTTATCTTTCCATCTAAAATATGTAAAACTGTCACTTGAAAGCATCCATCTACGTTTCAGGTCTACATTATGTTTTGAAATGTAGAGTGAGGCTATTATTGCAAAGAAGTCTAAATCTACATTCGAAATACAAGTTGCACAATGTTTTGAGATGTGGAACCATTGGCTGTAGCATCAAGGTGATAAACAAGCTGTGCTAATCTTAAACGATGGTGAGTTAGAGATCGGGCATGTACAATCAATATATGAGCAGAATTAATTTTATTAAAGGGGAAATAATCAAAGAGTTATATCATTTATGCTCAAGTATTTACTTTGCTGACTGTGCCAAAAATGTGTTATACACTTTATATTGTGAATTTTCTTATTTTTGTATTTTGGCGAAATAAAAATATTATTATTATTATTATGCGTTGAAATGCCGTATTATTTATTTATTGTGACAAAATTACAATGAATGTCAGGAACAACAAACTCAAGTCGAAAACTGCTCTCTTCACAAAATTTGAAAATTTTACATAAATAAATAAATAATTTTATTAAATTTAATTTTTTTTACATCATCCAAAAAATAGAGGCTAAAAATTTAGAAACTGCGTTCTCATAGGTCCTGTTTGTAACGGTGACCGATAAGACTGGCCAACAAAAAAGACACTGTTCTCAGCTGTAAAATCACTTCCCGGTGGTTCGGAACCCACCTTAAACTGTAGGTCCAACTCATCAATCACCATCATCCAACTCATTACCCACGCACAGGTCTTAGACCTATGTGGGCTTCATCCTCAAATAAAAAATCACTCGAAAAATAACAAAATGATTCTTCTCACTTAATGGCTATTAATTTAAAATAATTTAAAAGTTCACTCGAAACAATATAAACAGCTAAAAATACAGTAGAAACAATTAGTCTGGGCGCATGGCTCTGGTTTCACTACTAGCCGTCCTGTAAAAGTTGACTAGTTGACCTTGAAGACATCTGCAGCGTTGCACGGGCCACATGTTTTTAGAAATGAGCGATAAACACTCCCCAATTAGTGCGCCCAGACTAATTGTTTCTACTGTAGTTTATAATATAAAATTTCAATAGTAATTTTTGAGCCGAAAAATGCTATGGAATACAACGAGGGTGTATGAAAACAGTAGGGGTTATTAGCCGATTGAGCCTACCCAATCAGAAGACAGGGGGGCGTGGCCACCCCCCTTCCCCCCTCCCCCCAGGTCAGACATTTTGTAAACGCCCACCCCTTCCCCCCTGTCCCAGTCAGCCATTTTGTTTTTAAGGTCACATACCCCCTTCCCTATGTGCCCCCACTTTATTCCCAATAGATTAAAGGGGGACCCCCCGCAAGCACCAATGAGAGAGGACCTTTCCCCCTGACCCCACCTCTCACAGAAGGTTCCCAATAAATATAGAACATACAGCTTTATATCTATGTATTTGCTTTCAATTGTATATCTATATATACCTGCTTGCAATTACTATATCTATATTTGCAATAGCATCAGCCCCGCCGCCAGATTTAGCTATTAATTGCATCTGCACACCTGCTACCTCCTGCTGTGATTCTCAAAGCCCTCTCTTTCGCACGTGCAGTGTTAATATACCCCCCTGCCCCCCAGCCCCGGACAGTGCTTCAGATATTAATAACACTTCCGCCCCCTGCTGTGAAAAAACTATTTCATAACGTTTAAAAGCAGAGCATGTGCACAAGTTTTATGTGTGTGTGTGAGAGAGACGTGCTCTCAGGTCATTAACCTTAGAATTTAACGGTCGCAACACGTGCCTAGCAGGTGGGGGGCTGTACACAGAAATAGAATAGTTCTACAGTCCTCGATTCCTAGATTGATAGCGTTGTAATAGGCGTTCTTGTTGGGGAAGTAAAAACAAACTACTATCATATTTTATCGTCGGCTCATCCATCCCAATAAGCCGAAGAAATTCGCCGACAGTATGTTCTGGCAATAGTCCTCGTCCCTCCAACTCTTTATAATCAAACGTTCTGGCAGCCATTACACATTTTTCTATCAAATAATAGGCATATCTATACATCAGATCATTTAAATGCCTCTTGAAATCTCGATTATTATGCACATAATCCATTAATAGGTCCTGTGATATTTTTACAGCTGTGTTAAGTTGTTCATATGAGATGAATCCTGCTTTTTCAATTATAAACTCTTTTTTAGTGAGTAAATTTTCCCTATTGAATTCATCTCGAGTGAGTAGTTTATCTCTTTCTGCCTTTGCCTCTTTGCTAATAATTTTCATCTCATTATTGAGGGTATGTCTACTCACCAGCACACTAGCCTTCTCCTGCTCAAATTCTCTCCTAGTTAAAACAACCTGTTCTAAATCATGCATGCGTTTTTCCAACACATTGTTAATTATACTTAATCCACTATTGAGATTTTCAAACGACACAAGTTGGCTTCTTTCATTGTTAAATTCTGTTCTAGTTAAAACAGCTTTCTTCAACTCACTCAATTCAAATTTCAACTTGTCAAAATTCGCTACTAATTTTTTTAACTCCTCTAATTGCTTCGCATGCACTGTATGCAGCCTACCGAATCGATCGGTGTTCATTGTTCGAATGTCGAAATTAATTATCAACACCTCGGTACACCCGCTCCAGCGGAGAGGCTCCGATTTGTGTTGCTTGTCAAGATGACTCGCGCTGGCAGCACTGACGTCACCACCCCAGCTCATGTCTTTAGTCGGCTATTCTCACTTTACACGATGTTTCGCATAGGGGTGAGGGGGCGCCCACTCCGCATTTCTTCTAACATACTCTTTCGCAACAGCCGGTTTCACCCAGCCTCATCTCTCTCATATTTCTTTCTCTCCTCTTTCGCTCTACTGAACAGCTTCCTGGCAACGCCGGCTGTCCTCGCATTTCTTACTGTATAAAGTTACCTTCTCGCAGTTCTTGTAATATCGAATCGATTTCAATATCGTGAGCTGAATTTCCTGCATTTTTTGAACCCATTAAAATAAATAACCGTTCGACTAGTTCGTTAACATCATCCCAGAATATGTAGTTTCTATCACGTGATTTATTTCTAACAAAATTCAATAATCCTTTCCCATACTTTGAACGTTTTTTGGGTGGAAAAAGTTTCTGTATAATTTGAGATTTTTTACCAGAATTGCGAATTACGTAACCCTGGTTATTAATATGTACAGATGTCAGTGATAATATTTTTTTATATTTCGCCAAATCTTTGTTATTGTAGAGATTTGAATTTGGTCTACTGTTAAACAATAGCTCCAACAAACCATGAGTCATTCTAAACCTTTGTTCGCCGACAGTTATAAAAACATCATCAAAACTTACGGGCTCATCGCCGATAAAATATAAATTTTGTTTATGATCAAAACGTATACCATAAGGAATAGAATTATCTAATTTCTCGTTATGAAACACACCTAAATAGTTGTCTAAAATTTCTTCTATTCGAGTGCGACGGTTAGTAATATTCAAAGTCGAATCAAAGAAAGCAGATTTATCATTAGCAGAAATATTTACATCTTCCTCCCCATCCTCCTCCTTCTCCTCCACCTCCTCCTCCTCCTCCTTCTCCTTCTCCGTTACCAACGGTTCAACCTTGTGTTCTTTTTCGCGCTTTACTGTTTCATTGGCAGAGATTGTGCTCTTTTTGAGTTCAATTAATGGAGTAATTATTGGTTCCAACCTTTTACGATTAAATTCTTCACTCTGTGTTTGAAAACCCAATAAATTTCTGTGTTTTTCAATAATAGTTTTTCTCAATTTTTTTATTCTATCTATTAAACTGCTTCTCTCCCCAACAGATGATGCTGCGGTAGGAGCAGCACGACCGCGTTTCTTACGCATATTAACTTTCTCCATTAATGCCGCGACGTTGAATGAACAAAAAACGTGCAAACACCGAAGTTACCTCATTGCAAAGGAATCTTTATGAATTTATCCAATTGCTCTCTGTATCTTCCATTTTCAGCCTTACATTCAGTAAAAATAGAAACAAATTTGTGAGCACCTTTTGACCACACCTCCCAACATAGTTTTCTAAACTCACTGAAACTCATATCTTCCCCTACAAAATCCCTATAAATTAATTTCAAATTTAATTGATCAAGTTTAAAAATAATTAGCATGTTTGCGTTATCTCGGATGTGATGTTTTTTAATAGATCCGTAACTTTGTACCAAGTAGGCTGTGTCAATTTCGCGATGTCTACCCATTGTAAAGTAATTACGAATTTGAGGTACATTGCTTAATTGTAAATCATCAAAAATGACAAGAGAGTTTCTCTCAACTTTGTTGGGATGAGGTATCGATTCTACATTGTCTGATAAATGAAAAGTAACACATTTTATCTTTGAAAACACCTTTTTCAAAAATTCATATTTATCTTGATACAAAGAATTACTAAATAAGTATAAATGTTTAAATTTCAATCCGTTTTTATTGAAAATCAAATTCAATAACGTATTTGTCTTACCACTGTTGGATCTTCCAATCAGGATAATGCGTGCATTATGCGGTAATAAACTACCATTTTTACTCTTGCCAATGTTCGGTTTACCTGTAATAACCTCATCAAAATTGATGATGGGTATGGTCGTATCCTTTACCATTGTATCACTATGATAGTCAATGGATAACTGAATAAAACACATGCTTCAACATATTATATCAATTTATTGATAATATTTTTCAATTCTTTTCCAATATACAACATTTCGCTTATTTACAATATAATACATATTTACAATATAATACATAGTATTTACAATATAATACATAGTATTTACAATACTGTTCTCAACCTAGTAAATTCTTTCTCTCGGTCCATGTAGGTTCGCTGAAACCTAACCATTTAACCAATATTTTATCTTTATTTTTCCTTATAATTTTCTCTACTAAATAAACTTTCTGCTCCTCCTCATCCAGCTTTGTTTTTTTCATTTCTTCTTTGTAGAAACGGCCAGAAATTATTTCCCCTTTCAAATCACGCAAGATGTAAGTAGGTGGCTTAGTCGGATAGACTGAATGAATTATAAATAATTCCCCACTCCAATTAATATTATACGATTTGTCGAAAACCTGTCTGTACTTACTAATGCGTACAACATCGCCCAATTTAAATTTCGGTTTTATTTGTTTAGATTTCAAACGTAAGTTCTCATTGGCCGCCTTATTAAGTG
The DNA here is from genome assembly GCA_948455865.1 of Conomelus anceps. Lineage (NCBI taxonomy): Eukaryota > Metazoa > Arthropoda > Insecta > Hemiptera > Delphacidae > Conomelus > Conomelus anceps. The sequence goes on along the minus strand of OX418217.1, from coordinate 105,797,891 downwards.
ATGCTATTATATGATTTCGATGTTTTTTGCGAACATCAGATGGCCGCATTTGAATTGTTCTGTGGAAAGCATTATTATACTCTTTAACCAATGTTGGTAATGCTCCTACCCATCGTTTTGTTCCATGCTGCGTTAAATATTTATAGATTTTTGATTTAATAGTTCTAATAAAACGTTCGACTATTGCAGCTTTTTTCTCACTAAAAACATGGTAATGTTTAATATTATACCTATCCAATAATGCTTTTACTTTTGTATTAAAAAATTCGGTACCTTGGTCTGTTTGAAAAAGTTTAACATTTTTATTTTTACGAATAATTGGTTCAAGTGCAGCATACACAGAGCCGGCACTTTTGGATTTTATTGCTGCGCAATAAGCATATTTAGAAAAACAGTTAATTACAGCTAAAATAAAAGTAAAATTTGAATTATCTCTCGCCAGCGAGCTCATATCAATTAAATCTGCCTGAAGCAGATCCACCTCACTTTTAATCTCATATTTTCTCCTATTAAAATGTACTCTTGGCACAGAATGCAATTCTTGTGCTAATCTATGTCTAAGTTCATTCATTTTTGTTGACATCACACACGCGCGATTGTATCTCAACTGGCTAGGCATGCGTCGTGTGGGTAATCTATTTTTAGCCACCCTCTTTTTGTGAAACAACACTCCTCCTTCCTTCTCCACTACTCACTCGCTGCTGCGCACTTGGAGAGGAAGGTTCTACTCACTTCTTCACCCCTCTCACCACCTCCTTCTCCTCCTCCTTCTCCTCCTCCTCCTCACCTATTCTGTAATGACCCCATGCCAAGGTGTCAACCGAATTGGGCATGATGTATCTTTTATCATCATAGCATGAGAGCGCCGTTTTTGCACATTCTATTTGATAAATCTTGTGCGAATAACTTCTTATCATGTTGAACCTTTCGTAATGTGTGCTTCTTTCAAATAAACACTTCTTGTATAAATCAAATGATAAGCACCTATCCTTAACATTCCTTTTCACTCCTTTCGCTGTGTTCTTTGTAATAACAGCTGCATCGTCCATATATTTGAAGGAATACAGCTTGGGACGCAAACCGACAAACTGTGTTATGATCTTTGAATTTGCTTCGTCCTTAAATTTCCCAACAACCTTCTTATTTTTTAAAGAGTAACACATGTGTGACGGAGGATAATCACTTGTGTCAAACCAATCTAGGTTATTCTTAATGTCGGAAAAGACGTCCTCTGTTCTTATACTGTACAAAACAGAATCTGTATCACTCATAAGCAGCTTCACACATTCAACAGGGTACATTTTCAAAATCTTGTTGTAATGAAAGTCAAACATGAGGTGTTTGCTCAAATCTAAAATAGTGAAGCCGGCAAAAATTGGTTTTTTCAGCGAGATTTCAGGTTTTCTTAGAAACACTCCGATTACATTTTCATTGTAAATATGCCATCGCTTGCACAGAGGTTTCGATATTAATTTATCCAATCTCCTTTCATCGGTGACAAGCTCTACCTGACAGTGGGTGCGGTCGGATTGTAAAGATTTTCCAAAAATAAGGTTACTCATCGCCTTAAAATTTTGAATTTCAAATGTATTTCTAGCATTTCTCCTACACTCTGTGTTAAAATCGATGTAGGGCTTAAGCCAGCGAGATTGCGTGAACCTTACGACACGATGAATGCGTTTAAGACACATTCCTAGTTGTACATACAGTTTCAAGTTCCTATAATGTAAAACGTATTTTTCCCTATCGTACAGTGTAGCCAATAGTTTTGTCGACGATTTCTGTCCCTCATGTTTCTGGTAGTCAGACAATAGATGGTGAGGTGCTTCTTCTTTTGTCGGCGCTAGCGGAAAATGATTGTGTCTGTTGTGTAACGTTTTGGGATATTGGAGATCACACTCGAGAATGTACCCATACTCTGAATCATCAGCCAAGTTGAAAAAGTCAACTTGACTGATTTCATCCTCAGATAGAAATTGAAAATTTCCATCAGGCAGAGGTTCGCACATTGCGTACCCATATAAATTATTCGCATCGAGATAGAGTATATAGCTTGTCGGTTTGCTTGCATCAAAATCTGCTCCCATATAAGGGTTGTTAGCCTCAGCATACCGATGGGGTATTACAGCTAAACCGCCTCTCACATTTTGCTCGACCATCAAGTAGATATCTATATCTGTTATCAAGCCGAGTTCAACTTTTGTGAAATGCAGCATGCAATTCCACGAATAATGCGCAAGACTTAAAAAATGAGTCACATCCAAACCGTATTTCTCAAACATTGATGAGCTCATATCCTCAAAAACGTCACACAAAAGGAGTGTATCACAAAGCAGATACAAATTATGATAATCTCCCAAATTCTTTATCTTGAATGTTTGCCAAACATTCTGTGCATGTGCGTACTCCCTTTCTTCTAAAGGCGAATCCGTCAAATCATTGTAAAAACTTTCGATTGGGGGAAGGGAGGTTTCTTCAAATTTCTGTGGAGAGTCAATATATGTGTAGGGGTATACTCCTTTTTTAATAAGCAGTTGTCGTTGTTCAACGCTTTTAAACACTGCAAACATAGATTTGAATTTTGACTCTGTCTGTTGTCCTTCTGACAAATTTTTCACCAAACTGTCCAACGAAGCGTTCATGAATTTTAGGCTATCCAAAAACTTGATTTTTCCCACCGTGATTGAGAAAAACTTCTCTGCTGAAGGAGCAATGCAGCGTATTGGTTTTTTACACTTGCCTAATGCCTGCACAATATGATGGCAATCATACCCCCCAAAGTTGTGCATAAAACAGGGTATGAAATCAGGTGATTTCCCATTTAAATTACAGGCTTGATGAGCTGCGCAAATAAATTCACCTGTTTCGTGCGAGTGATGCCTACACTTGATGTCGCCAATCAAGAAATCCTTCCCACACAGCCCGCATTTTTCTGCACTATTAAAATCTCTCTTCTGCTCTTCACTCAATTCAAACATTGGGATTTCACTCTTCATATCCCGATAGAGCAGTTCTCCTACACTTGTAATTTCATCTAGAAATTTCTCAATGATCTTCTCCTCCATATCTCGCGACCGATAGATGATCGGGCCGTGGCAAATTTCCCCCTCTATGTTCACCACTACAAAACAATATCCACAGGGAATGTGACGGGTTGTCTTTTTTGTAAAGCTACTTGTGATGTGCGGTTCTTCTTCTTCTTCTTCCCCACTCTTTATCGGTACAATAAACGATTCAAAATCGGCATAAATTGTGTATTTTGTTTTCAATGTTGCAGTATAATTTGTAAATTTGAGAGTTTCCCCTTCTTTGGGAAGCACTGTTCTCTGCGGGCTGAATTTTGAACAGTGCTCTTTGTGCTTCTCCAAATTTAGTTTTCCATCCACGTTCAACGATTTATTTGTTGTGAAACGATGAAAGCAAAATTCACAAACATCTACTTGATGCCCTCTTTTTGTAAGATGACTCAAGAGCCGAGACAACCCGTTTTTCCCGTTTGCGGTGTTGATGAGGCAAAAATGAGATTTTCGCGGATAAGTTTCGCTTGTTAGCAACAAAAGATTAATTTGGTGAGTACGGTTTCTGTAAGCGCTACACTTGTACGGGAAAAATACGTTTTTATCATATGCAATTACATTTATGGATATATCAGGATTTAAAGCTTCAAATTTCTTAATGTCCTGCAAACTGGAAGGAAAGTTGACCCCGTTTGTGTTGACTGTGTGAGCAAACTTGCTCAAATATTCAACAGTCATATTTCTGCGACGATAATGGAAAAAAGATAAAATTGACCACAAAAGGCATTTCTCGTCATTGAAATTTTTTACGTTAATCACACACTTTTTCCTTACAATAAAATCGGGGGTTTCTACATATGTGGATGAGGAACCACGAATCGCGGTATGCCTAATTATGTTGAGATCCAACGATTGGATCTTTTTTATAACCCACCCACTCCCAAACCTCACAAACTTGTCAAAAGAAGATAAAATTTTTACAATAGCATTTGTAAAAAAATTGTTTAAATCGATAGAATTTGAAGCACACTGCTCAATTTGTGCAGAATAGCTATGGAAGTTCACGATAGCTGATACTTGTTCGTTCTCTTCACCCAACAACACTATTTTATGCATGAGAACATTTAAAACAATAAAGCACTTCACATTCCCGTTGAACCGGTGCGACTCGTCGACGATAAGCTGCAGAGCCTCCTCCCTGCTTGATTCCAGCGTAGATTTGATGTCACGTTCCTCCTCCAGATACGTGAATCTGTATCTAGCTGCGCTGCCGTTCAAACCTCGAATCTTCTCCGTCGTATGGGCCATTGTGAAATCGTTCTGCTCTCTAAAACAAAAAGTTAGTAGCGGATTAGAAGTTGATCACCACGGACTGTTCTAAATTACGAAAGATTGGCGAGTTTACTCCTCCAATGTACAACAATCGGCAGCAGAATTAGTTGAATGGAGATACTCGCATGCAGTGTGATTTCTGCAGAATAATAGTTTCTACCGAGAAAAATAATTCCAAATAATGCGCAGTCAATAATCACTACTTACATTGTAAAAGGGTGATGGCAAATGATGAACTCTCTCTCTCAGATGTGTGCTCTCTCTCTCTCAGATGTGTGCTCTCTCTCAGATGTGCGCTCTCTCTCAGATGTATCCTCTCACTCAGATGTGTGCTCTCTTACACTCCGCTGGTACAACTGATCTAAAACAAACAAGTTAGTAGTGGATTAGAAGTTGATCGGCACACTATGGATCAATCACACGTTTTAATGTACGAAAGATTGAGGTTATTAAGTTTTGATGAGAGATGGAAAAAATTCGAATCTCCCCTTTTATCGCCTAAACATTTAGCTAAACTGGGATTTGTATTCAAGACACCACCAGACTCAGTGCAGTGCGTGTTTTGTTTAGTTGGTTTGGAAAAATGGTTAATAACAGATGATCCCGAAAAAGAACATGAAAAACATAGTCCGAATTGTGGGTGGAGGAGAATGCATAATATTTCTATCGAGAATGAAAATTTTAATAATCTTCGGGATTACGACCAGCAAATAAAGACATTTTATCAAAGATCGATGCCTCACTGGTCAAACTCATTTAATAAGAGGATATTGGTTTTTAAAAGAAATGCTGAATATTTCGCGAGTAATGGATTTTTTCTACATAAAACGGGTTATTTGCAATGTGTATATTGTAAAGTAATTATTGCAGATTCGAAAAAAACTGTGTCATGCATCATTTTGTATATATAATAAGAACAGTCTTAAAGGAGAAGGAGAAGGAGGAGAAGGAGAAGGAGAAGGAGGAGAAGGAGAAGAAGGAGGAGAAGGAGGAGAAGGAGAAGGAGAAGGAGAAGGAGAAGGAGAAGGAGGAGAAGGAGGAGAAGGAGAAGAAGGAGGAGAAGGAGGAGGAGAAGGAGGAGGAGGAGGAGAAGGAGAAGGAGGTGAATTAATTGAAAAAGTAAACAAACCTGCACGAGAAGGAAGCCGAGGAATCACTTGCGCTCTGTTGTAGACTTGAAACACCTCTAGTTGGAACTGAAACATACAAAATAGGGAAAATGGATCAGATTGATGTTTAAAAATTTGGATTATGCACACTTATTATCAGATTATGGAGGTGCCGTCTGCATTAATCAGGTGTGAGAAGATTTATTGTAAATATTATTGAACAATTACTATTTCTATTACAATTGGTCCAATTTAATATGCAAGATTTTTTGCACTAACAGTATTTACCCAAAAACTTGTAAAAATGCGTGATTGGGTTGAAGATAATTTTTATGAGTTTGACTTTATTTCGAGTTTGATTATTTTGTGGCTTTATTTCGAGTTTGTTATAATTGATTAATGTAAATAAAGATTTGAATTATTATTGCTCACCTTTGTTTCAAACTGTTGTGATGCTTTCAAAATGATCACTCTTCTTGTTGTGCCGTTCAAAAACGCAAATGCTCTTTTATCGCTGTGCGCGGATAGCTAAAGTTCAAACTGTTGTGACGCTTTCAAACTGATAAAGATGATCGCACTTTTTTGATCTGATAACTATGACGTTCAAAACGCGAATGATCTTTTAGCGGTGTGCGCGGCTAGCTAAAAAAGGATTGCGGGATGCGATGAGCATTCCTCTTTGGAGTAGGTGAGCACCTAAAAGAAGGAAGCTCGCAGGAAGCTCTCGCTGGCACACGCTCGCTTCTCCCCCTCAACACGGTGTTCTATTTTTATCAGTATGTTTGTATCTGTCAACATGGAATGTGCTTTGGCGATGCGGCACGTGTGGAAAACGATAGTACTATTTATATTTCTATTATGCTGTCTAAACACCGTACTACTTTTAAATAAAGATAAATCGTGCAATCTGCATGAGAAACGAAATGATACGCAATTTCTTTTCAATTCCTTTGGATCGTCAACTTCACTGAGAAATCATACTTTATTCAATATTAAATCTTGCGTTAATTCGTATTATAAAACACCAATTTCCTTTGAAATTGGGTTGATACATTGGTATAAATTTATGGTTGATGAGCGAGAAACAGTTTGTAATTTCTACAAATACTATAGCGTTCTTGCAAATTGTGCCGAGACTTTTAATGAAAAATCGAATTTTCTTTTGAAGAAAACTAATCAATTATGTAGTAGTAGTAGTAATTACAGTTCAGTTTATGTTTAACCTTTAAAGGATGAACACTGTTAAGAAAAAGCGATGCTCTGTTCGTAAGCGCGGAAGAGGTATTTTATCAAAAATTGGCAATGTATTGGGTACAGTGATAAATAAGGGGGTGGATAACCTCAATTTCGAGGCTCATCTACCTAATTATTCGTATTGCGGACCTGGTACAAGGTTAAGGTCAAGGTTAGCACGTGGAGACAAACCTATAAACCGTCTTGATGATTTATGTAAGACGCACGACATAGTTTACTCCCGAGCGTCTGATAACAAGACGCGGGCGGAGGCTGACAGGCACTTGGCAGATGGAGCTTGGGAAATTTTCAAGGACCCAAAAACGGGGTTATCTGAGAGAGCATATTCTTATCTTGTTACAAACATTATGAAAGCGAAATCCGCATTTGGTGGCGGTTTGAGAAAACGAAAAACGAGGGGAGTTAGAAAAACGCATAGTGATAGTATTAGGCAAAAGGCGATCAATAGGTTAAAAAATCATATTGCTGGTCGTGGTTTTTATCTGAAACCATATCCAACAGGCGGAAGAATACTAGTACCTCCCACCCAATACGGTGTAACACTATTTCCTAAGGTTAAAAAGAAGCAAGGAGGAAAAAAGCAGAGGAAAAGACAGAGAAAAACGCAAAGATGAACGGCCCGCTGTCAAACTATGACCTGATAAAATGGTGCAAATTATTAGATATTCCACTAAGGGGCATATATATGATTGATACACTTCCGAGTAAAATTCGAAATAATGAGCTCGCAATTGTTAATTTAGACAAACAGATTGGAATGGGAACACATTGGACTGCATATATTAAACGAGGGAAAAATGTGTATTATTTTGATCCGATCGGTGACTTGCAACCGCCACGCGAATTGGCAAAATATTGGGAAAAAGAAAATAATGTAAAAATATTCTATAATACCAACCAATTGCAGCGGGTAAACACAGACATTTGTGGGCACCTAGTGATTTTGTTTCTTGCTAACCAGTTGTAATTTTACGCTTGTGTTGGAAGCATTAGCTGAGTGAGTGATGGCTGTTATTACACTAACCTCAAAAACAAGTAATCTATATGAGAATTTAAACCACGCTCTGGAATTGGATAAAAATCGCGAATGGGAAATTGGATTGGTTAACTTGTGGACGTTTAATAGTATACCGAATATAATAAGGGGGAAAAATTCCAGTTTTAAATTTGGAGATAAACTGGTGAATCTTGATACAGGATCGTACAAAATTGATAATATAATAAGCGCTATAAAGTTGAAATTGAACTTGAGCGATGAGAGTCTTGTTATACAACCGAATAATAACACTATGAAAGTTGGAATTTATTCCGATAAACCAGTAGATTTAACTTTTGACGATTCAATTGGTAAGACACTCGGGTTTGATAAACTTCTACTCGAAGCAAATACATGGCATTATTCAAATCATTTAGTCTCGATCAGTCATATTAATACAATCGTGGTGTCGTGTAATTTAGCATGTGGAAGCTTCGCTAACGGAGATGAAAAGCATATTATTTACGAATTTCTGCCGAGGGTACCGCCCGGTTATTTGATTAATGAAACGCCCGCAGAAATTATATATGTACCTCTCAATACGCGCAGAATTCAGTTTATTAATGTGACGGTAACCGATCAAGACGGGTCACTTATCGATTTTCGAGGGGATAGTATAACTGTGAGGTTACATATTCGTGAGAAAAGTTAGAAGATGGGTTTTATTGTATTCAATGCCGTACCTATGCGTCGAGATGAGAACAGAGAAAGCGTCAGTAGGAGTTTAAGCTCAGTAGCGTTAACACCTATGTTAACGCCGAAAAACAGATTAACAGCTAAAAACGCGAGAATACTAGAAAAATTGGGATTTATAGTTAATTGGAAAAATGTCGGGAGCCGCAATAAGTGAAATTCTAGATGTCGATGGTCAAATTCAATTTTACTCTGATATTACTAAGTACGAATTTCACACGCACACAACATATTCTGGACAGAAACTAGGTAATTCGGATGAAGTAAGGCTTCCTGTAAATCAACAGGATATATACACACTGCCTTGTAAATCGTTTCTATTTATTGAGGGGAGTGTTAAATGTACAAAGCCGGGTGCGAAACCCGAGGATCCACCGGTGCATGCCGAATATAAACTTGTCAGCAACGCGGTGGGCCATCTGTTTGAAGAGATTCGTTATGAATTGGCGGGACAGCAAGTAGCGAAATCGAGACTTGTCGGAATTACGTCTACAATTAAAGGATTGCTTTTGAAAAATGTTTTCGATACAAATACATACCAATTGGCAGGATTTGATAGAGATGGATATAAGTTGACGGATAATAAATTCATTTTTTGCGTACCGCTGAAACTTTTGTTACCATTTTTCGAAGATTTTCAACGAATAATTTTAAACTTGAAACAAGAGCTTGTATTATTGAGAAGTGCGTCGGATCTAAACTGCGTTGAATCGGCTACAGGAACAAATGTTTCTTTAACAATTGATAAACTACAGTGGAAAATTCCGTACATCCATTTGGAAGATCACGTAAGGTTGAAATTTTTGAAATTGCTCGATTCTGATCGTCCTTTAAAACTTGCGTTTAGAAGATGGGAGATTCACGAATTTCCAAACATGGCGACATCGAGAATTCATTCGTGGGCAATAAAAACATCGTCGCATTTAGATGTTCCACGCTATGTAATTTTAGCCTTTCAAACGGCTCGGAAAAATGCTATTAATAAATCAATGTCTGATTTTGATTCGTGCGAGTTGTATAACGTTAAATTATTTCTCAACAGTCAATATTATCCCTATGATAATTTGTTGGGGAATAAGCAGATAATGTACCGTATGTTTTTAGATTTCGCGCCGAGTTACTATAATCGCACTATAAATGCTGAACATGGGAACGCAATTGATTTTAAAGCGTTTTGCGAAAAATCACCAATAATTGTGATTGACTGTTCACACCAATCTGATCATTTGAAAACATCCACAGATATAAGATTAGATATGGAATTTAGTAAAGAACTACCAAACTCGACTTCTGCATATTGTATTCTTATAAGTGATTCAATAATGGAATACACACCTTTAACCTCATTAGTTAGAGAAGTACAATAAATTGCCGGTAGGGGTATGTTTAAAAGGCGAAATGTAAAAAATAATTTATCATTCGTGTGGGCGTGTGTGAGAGAGCAACATGTCGACTTCTTCGCTGTTTCAAGAGGCGATTGGAGATTTTGAGGCTAGTGAAGACGGAAAAACACGTACAGTGGGAATACAGTGTGACATGGAAGAAAAGAAGAAGAAGAATTTTGCCGTTGCGGATCTACACTGGTTTAAGGGAGATAATAATCAAATAATTTTAAAAGAATTCACGCTGGTTGATCGGGCTGGTAATTATGTGGTACTACACTTTAAACCTCCTTTTCCGAAATCTACTTTGAGCTGGAAAATGTTTCGCGAGGCTACCTGGTTAGAACAACATTATCATAAAATATTATGGGATGAGGGGGAGATGGAGTTTACAGATTCATTGATAAGTGGATATCTCGGCGCGTATGATTGCATTTTTACAAAGGGAACAGAAAAAGCGGCATTTTTGAAAAAGTATCATAATGATGTACGTAACATACCGGAATATTACGCGAAACCTAATTTCACAAAGTTTAAAGATACGTGGTGTTTTGAGGTTTGTAACATACACAAAAATGTAGAAGGTGGGAGGTGCGCTCTAATAAGTGCACAACATTATTTGCAACTATTAACATCTAACACGCTTCCAAAGATAGGAGAGGAGGGGGATTATACTTGTGAAAATAATCGAATGAAAAGTATGAGGAATTGTGCTTTTTATAGTAGAACAAGCAAAAGAAATTATGCGAGACAAGGATTTTACTATGATGGAAAAAAGGTCGTATGCGTTTACTGTGGTTATGAGTTGGAATCACACAAAGTGAGAATTTGTAGCGTGGGCGTTGGTAGAAGACCTATCAATTTTTCGGTATTAATCCCGCTGTATAAATAATTAGTTGTAGATAATGGATCCTCAGAAGTGGATGTGTGCGGATAAAGAATTAGAGAACAAATTACGAGAATATCTGCAGTGGTTTGATTTGTGTGAGGATGCCATTAGAAATTCTACTCATGAAAACATTGGACTTGCGAGACAGTTGAAACAAATTTTTTTAAACACTGTAAATTTGAGCGATATTAACCATTATTTATCCTGGTACAGACCGCATAGGCTTTGCGTGAAAAAATTATTACAAATTGAGGAAGAAGCTACAAACTGCGCTTGCGCAAACAGTGTTGGGGAGAATGCATAAAAGGAGTGAAATTGAGAAGCTTGAATCATTAGGAAAGATGAGACGTTTCAACATGGGTGCATTCAACGCTTTGGCACGTGAGGTGTTGCCTCTAGAATCAGTACCTCTCGGTTCGTATCTGGTCGTTGAAAACGCAATAATTTATGGTACAGGCAGAGTGTTACTAAATCTCTATGATCCCGACAGTGAGGGAGACTCTTATTTCGATTTATTACTATGTGATAAATTTAAAAGCGTATTAAATAATGAGAACTTGACAGATTTTAACAAGAGAAATTTTGTATTAATATGCGAACATGAGAACGGACAAGTAGAGTTGAAAGAAATGTAAATTTTTACAATGGGTTTTTCTCCATAGCACAGGTTTATGTGACCTAGCCCTGTGTGAACCTCTTTTTACCCAAATAAAAAAAGAGTGACCTCCAATAAGGCGGTGAGGTTGACGTTCCTTTGGAGGCTTTTTCTAACTAACAAACCGCCGGTCATTCAGTATGTGTTTAACTATCATAGAGGAAGGATGCGATGCTACAGCTATACAAAATTTAAAAAACTATCCCGTTTACTGATGGCTATTTCAGTAAGCGAGTTTGATATTATTGCAAAGAATATTAAATTTTCAACCGAGGCAGATGATGGAACTTTGTCTGCAACAAAAACTGAGAATTTCTGCTATCCTATTTTATCTGAAATATATGATCTCCTAGATATAGTTATAAGTGAGGAGGGTCATTTGCACTATGGGTGTTCTAACGATTCCCCAATACAAATTATTTCAGATACAAACGAACTTTGGGATGCTCTATATGATTTAGCGGATAAAAAATGTAAAAAATTTCAATCATGAGGGGGAAACCAACAGAACGTGGCATGTGCATTCATGCAAAGGTTAATGACCTGAAAAGTACACCAGCATTCTACACCTATTTGTGTCTAACAACATTTAATGATGCTAAATGCGATTATGTGTGTTGGGTTTGCCTAGAAACCATGTTACTAATAGCAGGTGCCTATGAATCTATTGGAGGATCCAGTTTCACTTGCACACCTCAAAAGGTAGTGCACGAGATTCAAAAGGTAGTGCACGTGATTCAATAATACCATGTTTTGGTCATTCAGTTTACTTATTGGTATAGCTATAGATGAGTTTAATATTATTGCAAAGCATATTTAAATTTTCAACCGAGGCTAATGAATGAGCTGAGAGAGTGAGAGAGAAAGCCTCTCTCTCTCACACAGACAGGATTATTCATGCAAAGGTTAATGACCTGAGAGAGAAAGTGGGGGTCGGATTATTTGAGCAAACAGCATGGGGTATTGTAGAAATAGAAAGAAAGAGTGAGAGGATTATTATTCCACAGCTTAATGAGTCACATAAAAAACTTGTGCACGTGCTCTGCTTTTAAACGTTATGAAATAGTTTTTTCACAGCAGGGGGCGGAAGTGTTATTAATATCTGAAGCACTGTCCGGGGCTGGGGGGCAGGGGGGTATATTAACACTGCACGTGCGAAAGAGAGGGCTTTGAGAATCACAGCAGGAGGTAGCAGGTGTGCAGATGCAATTAATAGCTAAATCTGGCGGCGGGGCTGATGCTATTGCAAATATAGATATAGTAATTGCAAGCAGGTATATATAGATATACAATTGAAAGCAAATACATAGATATAAAGCTGTATGTTCTATATTTATTGGGAACCTTCTGTGAGAGGTGGGGTCAGGGGGAAAGGTCCTCTCTCATTGGTGCTTGCGGGGGGTCCCCCTTTAATCTATTGGGAATAAAGTGGGGGCACATAGGGAAGGGGGTATGTGACCTTAAAAACAAAATGGCTGACTGGGACAGGGGGGAAGGGGTGGGCGTTTACAAAATGTCTGACCTGGGGGGAGGGGGGAAGGGGGGTGGCCACGCCCCCCTGTCTTCTGATTGGGTAGGCTCAATCGGCTAATAACCCCTACTGAAAACATTATTTGTTTGATAGTGCTTTTATATTTTGAGGATGAAGCTCACATAGGTCTGAGACCTGTGCGTGGTAATGAGTTAAATTATGGTCATTGATGAATTGGAACTACTATTTAGGTGGATTCCGAACCACCGGAAGTGATTTTACTTCTACAGAATTTTTTTTGAGAACCAATCCAATCAATTACCCTTACAAAGAGGCCTTATTTTTATATGATTGAAGAGATACGTTCTACGGCTTGTGGCTATCACTTCCACATTTGACAAGCCTGCAACAGCATGTTTTGAGAACGGCAAACATCTCAATAAAATAATTGCCGGTGACGGAAGTTGAGTCGCTTAGTAGCATTGGTTGCAGATCTGTTTTTGCAATGCAGATTCATTCTGAGGATGGTAATTGTTGGTCTGAATGATGTTCTGGACGTCTTTTTGCAGAAGTTAAGTCTAACTGTCCAGAGCTGTGACAGAAACACCAGTGGAACATATGCTTATGCAAAGTGGCATCAGAATGCAGGAAGAACTCGATCAGTGTGCTTCGATTGTGGGCTTAGGAGAACACTATCAACTGCATGCTTTCATTACGCCTAAAGGTAAGCAGAATCTCACATGTGTGTACTCTTGTGCATGTGTTAGTGCTTTCTGCATGCATGAAACTGGACCAGTCGAACAGGAAGACATGCTGTTCTTGCTGTGAACTCATTCTTTTCTTCAAGATGTGAATCACCTCTGCTATGCTAATAATCTATTTCTTCCAATGTATGTGTGTTATGTAGTCCTGTCTCCTCACTCGATTTTATTGTATCTGCTGCAATTAAAAGGTACTGCTATGCATCCTACTGAGTTTGTAATGAGATGAACTTGTAACGTTTTTGAGCAATGGCCGTTGCATCATACGTTTTCCTCAACATAAATAACTATTGATAATACAGTTCACTATTGAAATTTAACACTTACTTATTTGTGTGATGGCCATTTCGCATTGTTGGAATGCTTCCTCAGACACGGTTGGAGGCCGACTCAAACGCTAACAACATCAGCTTTTCTGTTTTGTTGGTTGCTGATTATCAAGGGATTGAAATTTATTATTTATTGCCAGAAAGCTGAAAATGTATCTCCCTCGATATTCAATTAAATATTAAAATATTCAATTCAATTTATTCGTACACACACATAAACACACAACAAAATTGAAGTTTGTCAAAGACATAAAAACAAGAAAAAAATGGCGGGGGGTGTGCTATAGGGAGGAAAGAGGAGGAGAATGCACAACCAACTATGGTTTCCCATGTACTAGGCGGGTAGTAGAATGATAAATAGGGGGAAAGGAAAAGGAAATATACTCTTAATATATGCATTATTGTGCAATCATACTCTGTTTACACTACAAATACATTCTGCAAGTTTTGTGTGTTGTATACATTTTAAATATAATTAATTTTTGAAAATTGTTCATTATTTAATGTATTATTAGTATTTGAGATTCCAAGTATTTAATTTTTGTTTCATTTCAGATTTGTATGTATATTTTCTCCGTTTCTTCTAATATTCTGCATGTTTTGTGTGTGTTGAATACTTTTAAAATATACTCAACACAAGTTAAAATTTTTTTGAATTTTTGTTTTGTTCTGTCAATGTATATTTGCTCAGATTTCTCCTACAGTATATTCTGCTTGTTTCATGTGTGTGTGTGTGTGTGTGTGTGTGTTGGATACTTTTGAAATTTAAAAATATATTCAACCCAATTATTAAATTTACTGTAGGATACAACCCAATTATTAAATTTACTGTAGGATACAACTCAGTATATGATAACAGTAGTAACTTTTTTTTCCGGAGGATGAAGCCCAAATAGGTCTGTGAATTGGTAATGAATTGGATGATGGTGATTGATGAGTTAGACCTACAGTTTTAGGTGGGTTCCGAACCACCGGGAAGTGATTTTACAGCAGAGAACAGAGTCTTTTTTGCTGGCCCAGCTCACCCTTACAAAGAGCGCCCAGGAGTTTCGTAGCTTATCTCTGATTGAACAGATACCTGCTAAGGCACTCGGCTATCACTTCCCTATAAACCGAGTACACCAAGAGACAGATTAAGTAAGAGAGAGAGGAAATAGATAAGAGGAGGACGATTTAGCGAACAAGAGAGAAGGAATAAAGAGTGAGGCGGGATGAGAGAGGACGAGAGAGATAGAGTGTGAGAGAGAGTGAGTGAGAGACATAACGAATACACCGAGAGACAGATGAAGTAAGAGAGTGTGGTAGGGAGTAAGTGGAGGAAGAATGAGCTGATAAGAGATGAAGAGTAAGGAGGGGTTAGAGAGAGATAGAGAAAGAGAGAGAGAAAGAGAAAAAGAGAGACGAATAGCACAAGTGAGAGGTGGTACAATAAAATTTTGAATTGAGCAAGCCGAGTAAAATTATGTGATGGATATTATTATTTGTTTACGTTGGGTTCGCAGCGGTAGTTGTAGTAGAACACGGCGGCGGAGTCTGCCTCTGAGAGCGGAGCGGAGCTGAGCTGAGCTGAGCTGAGAGCAGCCTAGAAGCACCGAGTGAGATAGGATTACAAGCATGCTGACTCGCCTCGCCACGCCTGTACTCGGTGGTACATCTTGGGTCTTGGGTCGTCAACGGTTTTCTCGTCAACGAAACGCAACTAGTTTTGAATAAACGTTAACTAGTTGATAAACTAGTTGAAAGTGTCAACTAGTTGAATGTTGAATTTAACGAAGAATATGCGTTTTCATCGAAGAATAACGAGCTGTGAACGTGTCTACTGTCTCCCGATAATCGCTTTTAACATGTGCAAACAAGATAAGAAAGAGCGTGTCCGGTTACAAAAAACGAACGCCATATGCAATCTAAATCACGTAAAAATAGAGATAGAGAAATTTAAATTGCAGATTTGAGTTCAGTGCCCTCGAATTAATAAAATAATTCGCAAGTACGCAAAAATAATTAAAATAAAGGAAGTTAATTTTTATTGAATAAAAAGTTGAAAAAATATCTACTTTCCAGAAATAATAAGAAACTTGCTCAGTTTTGATCATTTTTGAGTCTCCGCGAAGCATTTTATCAATTTGAGAGTGCTAGATTCAAATCTGAAATCAGAATTTTTCTATCTCTATTTTTACGCGATTTAAATTGCATGCATAAGGTGTTAGTTTTTTTGTAACTGGATACAAAAATTGTCTTGAGACAGCAGTGCAGTGTTATTGCAAATTATTAATTTAAGAGTCCTTATTTATTTCAATCAATGAGAGCTGTATTTACTATTATTGCAAGATTTATCCATTGATACATATTGAATAAATATTTATTCATTTATTCATATTCAATAAATATTTTTTGTGATTTTGTTCTACTGTGGTTACTTTTTGACCTGAAACAATAATTTCTTCCATAGTATGCTATGAAGAAATATCAATCAATACTGTTTTGATCAATCAATTTAACCGGGCTTGGTGTTGCTTGTGAGGTCAATGTCAATGGTGTTTAAGTGAATTAATTGATCAGTAAATTTATCCATAATATCTTTTTGAGCTTCTAATGAATGAGGAATAATAAATTTTTGCGCTATTCAATATAATCAGGCTAAATATAGTGGCACAATTCTGCATTTTTATCTATCTATCTATAGAAATAAAATTAGAGTTTTGTTTGTACATTTATCAGAATTACATTCTTCTTGGTTATTTTTACGTTTTATATATTAAAGAAGCCGAAACAAGTCTTATCTCAATTTCTGTCTGTTTGTCTGTCTGTCACGGCCCCGAAGGCATTTTACGCGGCCTTCTCCTGAAAAACGAGAGCATCGATCGGGATTAAAGTTATTTATCAGTATTGAAAACCTTTTGGACAATATCTTTAGCTATAAATAACTAAATTAACTTTTTTTTATCAGAATAATAAACGTTTAAAAACCAAGTATTGAGCGATTTTGGATACATTTTACGCAGCCTTCTCCTGAAAAACGAGAGCATTGATCGGGATTAAAGTTATTTATCAGTATTGAAAACCTTTTGGACAATATCTTTAGCCATAAAAAACTGAATTAACTTTTTTTTAACAGAATAATAAACGTTTAAAAACCAAGTATTGTGCGATTTTGGATACATCTATCTATATAAACAAAATTAGAGTTTTGTCTGTACATTTATCAGAATTACATTTTTCTTGGTTATTTTTACGTTTTATACATTAAAGAAGCCGAAACAAGTCTTATCTCAATTTCTGTCTGTTTGTCTGTCTGTCACGGCCCCGAAGGCATTTTACGCGGCCTTCTCCTGAAAAACGAGAGCATCGATCGGGATTAAAGTTATTTATCAGTATTGCAAACCTTTTTGACAATGTCCTTAGCTATAAAAAACTAAATTAACTTTTTTTTTAACAGAATAATAAACTTTTAAAAATCAAGTATTGTGCGATTTTGGATACATTTCTTCTAAGTTTTATTACCACATGAGAACAAATCATGTAATTAATTTATGATGATATATCAATCAGCTGTTCTCAAATATTCTCTCTGATAACTGTCACTGAATTGTTACCGTTCTAAGATGTTTACTAAGCTGCTAACAACTTCATGATCATTGCTATCAAAAAGCCGAAACATATTTAGTCTTATTTCTAAACATAATCTGTACAAAGGATGGGTACAATAGCTAGTGAGTACTATATTTGATGGTATTTGTTGTAAGGACTTGGGAGGAGGGTTTTTTGTGTAAATAGTACAATCCTCTCATATTGTTATCTGTAATCAAGTTTGGAGTTGTTTTCCAGCTGTTTTTAGCAATGAGTATTCTATGACTTAATAGTTCTAGTATTTTGCAGCTTAATAGTTTTTATCAAAATATAATATCATAAACTATTTTTACCTGTTTTCAGTGAACTTTTAAATTGATAGTCATTAAGTGAAAAAAAATCATTTTGTTACTTTTTTAAATTTAAAACTGCCAAATCTAGTACCTTTATTTATCTCAGCTCCTTATATTATCTATTTTTATATCATAGATGTTTGAATAACTGCTCTATGACTTCTCTTTTTTTAACTATTTTTACGTGTCTCCCATTGTTCCTCACTTTTGACTCTCATTGGTTGACTCCTCCCATTCTTGAAAGTGGGTGTGACATGTCTCAGAAAACAGCCAATGACAGCACTGCATCAAAGTTCAGCCTTTCAGAGGCCGCCATTGTGTTAATCATAAACATCTATTTTGTTGGCCAATAGCAGGTTATGGAATATGTTGCTACTTCTAAATATAAATTTTAGTTTGATTGAGTTTAAGATTGTAATAACTGCCAAATTTAGTACCTTGATTTATCTCAGCTCCTTACATTATTTTTTTTTTGTAATAGATGTTTGAACAACTGCACTATGGCTTCTCTTCTTTCAAATATTTTCACGTGCTTTCTATTGGTCTTCCTTTTGACTCTCATTGGCTAGCCCCTCCCATTCTTAAAAGTGGGTGTGACATGTCTCAGCAAGCAGCCAATGGCATCACTGCATCAAAGTTCAGCCTTCTAGATTATTATTTTCATTGGTCCGAGTTAACCTCAATGTTTGGACAATGTAACATATCAAAAAGTTGCAAAGAGAGCATTTTTGAACTTGAGTCTGTTCTTTCTGTGTCCTGTGTTTAGGTGAGGAGTATATTCATTATTTTTTCTCTTATTTGTATCTTGTTTTATTGAGAATAATAAATATATTTCATTTCATTTCATTTTTCTTCACATTAATTGTAATTTTGTCACAATAAATAAATAATTTTCTTTTCCTACAGTGACCCGAAAAAGTGCCTATTTTTACACTAAATGTAGCATGCAAAATAGTCTATTCCTGCACCAGTGCGGGAAAGTAAATTCCAGTGCGGGAAAGTACTTTTCTGCACTCCAGATTTGCAACCTAACAACACAAAATAGTGAGCATGTAATACGCAGGTTCCCTATTCTGCATTCAAAAATAGGTTGGCTACTCTGCTTCAGCTGTGAAATAGTTGTTGTAGTTGTTGTTGATGAAATCGATTTGATTCGAAGATAGGTTATGTGAGGAATTTTCAGATTATGTATGCCCTGTTTTGTTCTGTTTGAATTACTTTATACGTTACTGTAGGAAAAATTTAATGTGTAATACGAGCGCAAAGTATTGTTTCTGCACTCGAGAAACTTTTTTCAATCGCCTTCGGCTCGTGAAAAAAACTGTTTCTCTCGATGCAGAAAAACGCTATTTTGTACTCTAGTTACACAAATAGCTATTGTGTAACTAGAGTGCAAAATAGCGTTTTTCTGCATCGAGAGAAACAGTTTACACAAATAGCTATTGTGTAACTAGAGTGCAAAATAGCGTTTTTCTGCATCGAGAGAAACAGTTTTTTTCACGAGCCGAAGGCGATTGAAAAAAGTTTCTCGAGTGCAGAAACAATACTTTGCACTCGTATTACACATTAAATTTTTCCTACAGTAATGTATAAAGTAATTTAAAGAGAACAAAACAGGACATACATAACCTGACAATTCCTCACATAACCTATCTTCGAATCAAATCGATTTCAACAACAACAACTACAACAACTATTTCACAGCTGAAGCAGAGTAGCCAAACTATTTTTGAATGCAGAATATGGAACCTGCGTATTACATGCTCACTATTTTGTGTTGTTAGGTTGCAAATCTGGAGTCCAGAAAAGAACTTTCCTGCACTGGAATTTACTTTCCCGCACTGGTGCAGGAATAGACTATTTTGCGTGCTACAGTTAGTGCAAAAATAGGCACTTTTTCGGGTAACTGTAGGAAAATAGCTATTTTGCGGTTTATAGTTAATGTAGAACAAAAATTGCAATATACATTATAACGATATTCCAATCAATTTCTTCGTTTTTCAAATCAACTACATGGTAATAAATATCAATTTCTTATGATTGTGTACCGTCTACCAACATTATTGACATTTAGCATCAGCTGGCAATTAATACGATACCCTGTCATGTTTGACACAGAGATATGATATAAAATTAATGTTAGTTCGTTAGAAACATAGAGTCCACCATGCACGCAAGCAAATACTGGAAAGCTCTTGTTTTAATTACAGTGCCTGCCAAAGTAAAGCCAGACTGGAGATTATAACGAAGAAGTCGATCATGCCAGGACGTCTCCGTTTGACAGTTTGGCGTAATGGCGGTCTTCCTCACTTGCTCACTCTCTCATTCTCTCTCTCTCATTCGTCGTGATATCAGACGATATATGCTCTTTCTGAGGATTTGACAGCCAGATATTCCCAATACAAGTCAGGCTGCACCATGTAAGTATAGATCGCAGCCGCCAGTGAATTATATGTGAGATTCGCTTCCTGTTATTACTGATCTGCCCAGACTCTGGGTGAATTATGGCCGACTTCCTTTTTGCCTCCGACTCCTTCTTCTACATCTTCTTCATCTTCTTCTACTTCTTCTTCTTCTCCTTCTTCTTTCTACTCCATCTTCTTCTTCTTCTTCTTCTACATCTTCTTGTTCTACATCTTCTACTTCTGCATCTTCTTCATCTTGTTCTAGATCTTCTTGTTCTTGCTCTTGTCTTCTTCTTCTTCTACATCTTCTTGTTCTACATCTTCTACTTCTGCATCTTCTTCTTCTTCTTCTTCTTGTTCTTCTTTCTTCTTCTTGTTCTACATCGTCTTCATCTTCTTCTTCTTGTTCTAGATCTTCTTGTTCTTGTTCATGTTCATGTTCTTGCTCTTGTCTTGTTCTTCTTTTTATTCTTCGTCTTCGTCTTCTTCTTCTTCTTGTTCTACATCTTCTTCTTTGTCTTCTTCTTCTTCTTCTTTGTCTTCTTGTTCTACATCTTCTTCTTCTTCTACATCTTCTTCTTTTTCTCCTTCTTCTCCATCATCTCTTTTTCACCCACCAAACAGAAATAGGGAACGATCATAAATATTGTGAGTTGAGTTCATCCTGGCGAAAACATCCTTAGCCAAAGCACGAGATAGGTGGTATTGCAATACTCTCTAGTAGTGTTTGTTCAATGTTCCTGTCTATCGGTGTAGCTTGGAGCAAGCAGGTGCTCTACGCAAACAACGCGGAAAACATGTAGTTTATGTCAGACGGAGAACAGAATGGCGGAAAGAAGAAGAAGAAGAACAAGAAGATGATGAAGAGGAAGAAGAAGAAGAAGAAGACAAAGAAGAATATGTAGAAGAAGAAGAAGAAGAAGAAGAAGAAGAACATATAGAACAAGAAGAAGGAGGAGAAGAAGTTCGCGTAGCAATCAATAGAATAGAATAGAATTTTATTAGTCATGAAATATTCACAAGAAATACAGAAATATTTCACAAGAAATGTCATTTCTTAACACTAAAGTAAGTCAAACAATATTTCGAAACAATTAAAACAGTATAAATATAAAAAACAATTTTTGGTCAATCAAATTTACTCCGATCATCAACATTTCACAAACACTCTTTAATTAATACGGCTTTTATTTTATTTTTAAATTTAGTGCAAGTGAGAATTTTCAAGTGGAGTTGTATTTAATTACAAATTTTTAATTCTGGTGTGGAGTTGTATAATTTTATCAACATGTGGTGCCAGTTTCTTTGAGATTTAGTATGGCTATATTGCTGAATTCTAAGCTTTTGTCTACTCCGTGTATTTAAATTTTGGAAGCTGTTAGAATGATATTTCTCCAAATTGCCTTTTACATAACATAAAATTTTCAAGACATAGGCAGCGTCAATATACCTAGGCCCACAAAATGAGGTTTGCAATGTGCATTATATGATAACTTGTATAAGATCCATATTGCTTCTTTTTTATTCAAAGATTTATTTGGCTTCCTCACTGTTTGCCCAAAGCTTATGCCATAATTATGAAAGAAGACTTTGGATGTGTGCATAATAAACATTTATCAGTACAGATGAATCGACTGTTCCACAAAGTCTGCATAGCATATACAAAGCAAGTAACCAGGGTGCAGAATAAATCTAATGATTCATCTAATGATGATGGATTGAATCACCAATTCACCAATTTCGGAATATTTTTTTTTTTGAGGATGAAGCCCGCATAGGTCTGAGACCTGTGCGTGGGTAATGAGTTGGATGATGGTGATTGATGAGTTGGACCTACAGTTTTAGGTGGGTTCCGAACCACCGGGAAGTGATTTTACAGCAGAGAACAGTGTCTTTTTTGCTGGCCGATCTAATCGGTCACCGTTACAAACAGGACCTACGAGAACGCAGCTTATCTCTCTGATTGAACAGATACCTGCTACGGCTCGCGGCTATCTAATCTAAATTTTATTTAAAACTGTATTATATATATTTTATATTTCGTGACATGAAAGATTTTTTTTCGAATCCGCCTCTTTGGGGTACATTGAATAAACCTGGTGGCTCGGAGCCCACCTAAAACTGTAAATCCAACTTATCATCCAGTTCATTACCCACGCACAGATCTCAGACCTATGTGGGCTACATCCTCCAAAAAAATTATTATTTTTTTCATGGACGCTTCTTTCCACTTTTTCCAGTACTCCCTCATTCTCTCCGATGTTGTCTTTTTCCTCTCTTCTGATACTACAGCTCTTCTAGCTTTGGAATCTTCTATTTTCTGTTTTATCTGTCAAGAAATTATCTAAATGTACTGTGTTTTTGATTGTATTCTCTGTAATATTAAATTCATTAAAATCTAGTTGAACTTGTTTGAACCAGTTAAATTTGTCTATCTGTTTTTGGAAAAGTCGAATATTTGTTTAGTGAGTATTTTCATTCATTCTGAAAATGTAAAAACTCATTCTTCTTTTTTTTTATACAATCTGAGATCTGTTCAATCTTCTTATAGAGAGAGTCAAATCACTTCATTGTTTTTAAGTTTTGGTAAATTTTCCTCAGAATTTTCCTTTCTTTCTTTTTCAAATCATCTAGTAATCCTGTATTTGTTGAAGCTAATTTTTTTACAAATTTTGAAGCTAATTATTTTTGTCTTTATAATATAGTATTAATTTTTAGATTACCTGCCCTCAGGCTTGACCTTTGCAGGTTATTTTCCTTATATTGTTATATTAAGGCATTATGTTTTATTTCATTATTACATTTCTGCTGCATAAAGTGCTTCAGGCCTTATAACGGTTTTATAATGCCTAAATTTCGGGTTACATGACAGCGATTTTTCATTGTATGTGTTCTTGATCAACTGAAGGGCAATTGAATTATTATTTTTTTTCTAATTATTATTATCATTATTATTATTATTTTTATTATTATCATTATTATTATTATTATTATTATTATCATTATTATTATTATTATTATTATTATTATTATTATTATTATTATTATTATTATTATTATTATTATTATTATTATTATTATTATTATTATTATTATTGGAAAGGGGATGGAGAGGCTGATAAAAGTGAGGTTGCACAAGTCAGTGGAAGAGGCTGGAGGCTTATCACCTAACCAGTTTGGTTTCAGGTCGGGGTGTTCAACCATTGATGCAACCCAGGAGGTGTGCAAGGCAGTGCAGCAGGCAGAAAGTTACAACCATTTCTCCCGTAGGATGGTTCTGCTTGTGACACTGGACATCAAGAACGCTTTCAACTCTGTAAGATGGGTTGATATTCTTTGGGCACTTGAAAGCTCTTTCAGAGTCCCCAAGTACTTGATGAGAATTATTGACTCCTACTTGAGAAACAGATGTCTTATCTATGAGACTACAAGTGGATGGATCAATGTCGAGGTCACATCAGGAGTAGCACAGGGTTCAATCCTTGGACCAGACCTATGGAATATTTTCTATGATGGTCTGTTATGCCTTGAAATGCCAGAGGAGTCAGTGCTAGTTGGGTATGCAGATGATGTTGCATTGCTTATTGCATCTCGCACTGTTGAACATGCCCAACTGAAGCTGAATCAAGCTATGAGGAGAATCAGTGCCTGGCTGGAAGACCATAGTCTGTCTCTTGCACTCCATAAGTCTGAAATTGTGGTCCTGACAAAGAGAAGAGTCAACACTCATCTGTCTCTGATGATGAATAGGGAAGTCATTGAAACAAAGCATATGACAAAGTACTTGGGGATAACAATCGACAACAAAATGAGCTTCTCAGAGCATGTCACAGGTGCAATCAATAAGGCTGCAAAGGTTGTCACAGCTCTCAGCAGACTAATGGCCAATGTTGGAGGTCCCAGAGCCAGCAGAAGGCGATTGCTAATGTCAACTGTGAACTCTAGTTTGCTCTATGGGGCTGAGGTGTGGGCACCAGCTCTAAGATGGGAGTTCAACCGGAAAAGGCTTTTGCAGGTCCAGAGGAGGGCAGCTCTGAGAGTTGCATCTGCATACCGCACAGTGTCAGAACCTGCTGTGATGGTGGTTGCGGGGGTCATCCCAGTCACCCTGCTGGCACAAGAACGGCAACACATTTACCAGAGGTGTAAAGATGGAGAAAGAAAAGAGGAAGCTGCAAAACAAGAAAGGGAAAGAACCCTCCAAGCATGGCAGAACAACTGGACTACAGAAACACGTGGGCGCTGGACAGCAAGGTTGATACCAGAAGTCAAGCCATGGGTAAGCCGCTCTTTTGGAGAAGTGGGGTATTTTGTGACCCAGTTTCTTACTGGGCATGGGTACTTCCGCTCTTTCCTCCACCGGATGGGCAAGGCAGCCTCTTCTGAATGTCTCTACTGCCCCAAAAGTACAGATGATGTAGAGCACACCTTATTTTTGTGCAGCCGGTGGGATGAGATAAGAAGAGAGGTGAATGAAGACCTGGGTGAATTGTCCCCAGAGAATATTGTAGCTGTAATGCTTCAAGGACAGCAACAATGGATGAAGGTAGTTGGGTGTATCACCACCATACTTCAGACAAAGAAGATAGATTTAGATGCAGCAGGGTAGCTGAAAAGCTCTAGTTAGAAGGGCCCGTTCTGAAGTAATGTGACAAACAGTTCCAGGCGGGCCCAGGAGCTGGAGGTGGTTTTAGCCAGTATTTTGCTTTGCCAAGAGTCTGGCACATCGTGCAGAAAAGCATTTCCACCTCCAAAAAAAAAAAAAAAAAAAAAAAAATTATTATTATTATTATTATTATTATTATTATTATTATTGTTATTGTTATTATTATTACTATTAATGTTATTTTTTAACTATTTGTAATCAAGTAGTGTAACATGTGTTTATGCTCAATTTGAATCATTTTGTGTATATATTTTTTTTAAATCGGCACACTTCTATTATTATTATGTTATTTTTCATTTATTGCATTTTGACACTGCTCACTTTTTGTCTTCTATACAAAACAATATTCACTCTTCACTTTTCATTCGTTAGAATAATAGGCTATGAACAGAATAGCGTAGACTCGTATCCGGTGAGTCTATTTTCCATAAGTAGTTATATATTTATATATAACTACTTAGTAGTTATAAATAAATAACTGAGATTCATTTTGCATTTTTCATGAATGCAGTTTTATTTTTTGTGAAAAAATGCAATTTTTTTCGAAATTATTTTGATATTTGTGTGTCCATCACTCAGTTCTCAGTTTAAATTCATTAAAGTCAGTTTTAAGTATAAACTGAGTAATATTAAAACCACATACTGACTATACCAATAGTACTGAGTAATATTAATAACTGAGTAAAACTGAGTAATAAACTGAGTGATATTAGAGTCTAAGCTCACAGGTCGAAAAACTACTAATACTTCACTGTTTAATTGTGCAGGGTTAACAATATTATTTGAAAAAAAAAGAGTATGGTGGACTTTTTCTAAAGTTGCAGCTCGAATAGTCTAAGACAAACATCAATATTATCAATAATAAATAATAATACTTGAAGTTGTCACATTTATTGAATATAGTGAGATACTGGTTTCGGTTGTTACACCAATATCAATTTCAAACAAAACAAACTAATAATAATAATAATAATATCGTGTGACCTGGCTGGCTCAGGTCTGGTGTCAGAGTTATCAGGTCGCACCTGAATAAGTTCAGGGCCTCTGACGTGACTTAATGACTGTTTTTTTAGGCAGCCAGGACCGACAGCTTAACGTGTCCTCCGAAACACGGGAGTGGCCCGAGGTAAAAACTTTCGGTCAGAACTGGGATCGAACCCGGGACCTTTGGGCTATCAAACCAGCACTTAACCCACTCGGCTACGGCCACTCCAACAAAACAAACTAAAACTAAAGTACAGATTACTGAATATATACTAAACAAGGAACCATTCTATTGGCTGAAGGGGAATGAGCTTCTGATAGGCTGACCTTCATTGAAGGTCTGTGTTTGGCTGAAGGCCATAACAAGTCACGCCCACTGGTGGGAGGAGCAACATGCAAAAGTAAGAGTCGCAATCAAGAACCAATGTTCTTGTTATGTGGGTCAGACTGGTAGAAGTTTCAAATGTAGAATAAATGAACATATTAGGAACAGATTCGAACCCCCAAAAAGGAGACTCAAATTTTCCAGAGCATCTCATTAATAATGGACACAAGTTCTATGCTGAAGGAAATGTCGAATTTTTGCATTTGAATGGCAAAGGCAGACAATTGAACATTTTAGAAGCATTGCAGATAACTTGGTGAAAAACGATTTCAGCACTACTTTAAATGACCAAATTTATTTTAACCAATTCAATATAGTTGTATTGGTGTCACTTATTGTACTAGGTGTCATCATAATTTGTGTGTACATTTTATTAGCGGCACTTCCCTGTTTTTCTTGGTTTACCTTGACTGCATTTCAGTGAGCTTGAATTTGTTAATTTTGAATTTATTTAATTCTAGCCAACTCGTGTATTGCTCTTGTTTGTTGCTTTCTATGTGTTCTCGGTTTTTTGGTTCTTGATTTTGACTTTTGCTTGTTGCTCCTCCCACCAGTGGGCGGGTCTTGTTATGGCTTTCAGTCAATCACAGATCTTCAATGAAAGTCAGCCTATTAGAGGAACTTTCTCCCTCAGCCTGTTTAGTATATATTGAGCTACTCTGTACTTTAGTTTTAGTTTGTTTGAGACTGATAATAGTGTAACAACCGAAACTAGTATCTCATGGTTTTCAATGAATGAGGTTGTGACACTATCAATGAAGGTTGTGACACTACCTATTAGAGGCACTTTCTCTCTCAGCCAATAGTATCGTTCCATGCTATATTAAGCTATTCTGTACTTTAGTTTTAGTTTGATTAAGATTGATAATGGTGTAACAACCGAAACTAGTATCTCACTGTTTTTTAATAAATGTGGCTGTGACAACTTCATGTCTTATTATTCATTATGTATATCGCCACTACAAATAATGGTGTCATTTTGTTCAGAATAATGAACAATTTTCGAAAGAGTAATTTGAAGTTCTTGGTAGAGTTAATAGTTTTAGGGTAAAAATGTTTAAAAATTAAAAAAAAGACATAATGTTCTTATTTTAAATTATGGATATCTTCCACAATATCACCTTCGCCACAACAAGGAAAACATCAATTGTTACATTGAGATTCAACATTGGTGATCTTTCCAAATTACAGCTAGACCCACCTTGATAAAATTAAGAACGATATTTTAGCTTGCTTGAATCTCCTGATGGTAATTGATGAGGTGAATTTATTGACAATGATAATCCTAGAAATTCAGACTATAACAGTGGTCTATCTTCTTCTATCCCTATTTCATCTTCTATCTTCATTTACTTCTTCGTTCTCTTCCTTACTCCGAGTACTTCACAACTGGATTCTTACCTTTTCAATGAGAATTTAACGGGCGTTTCTGATTTATTTTATTGGCATCCAGTATTGCAGTGACCTGCCTTATCTTTATCCAACATCTCTAATTTAGACCTTTCTCTGTCCAACTGTCTCTCTTGCTCCCTCTTGCACTGTTCGCTATCATATGTGTATTTTCTTCTTATGTAAGAGCAGACAAGAATCTTGATTTTTGATATCATAATTATATTCATCATACTCTTAAAGGTACATCAACTATATTATTCGAATAAGTTTCAGCTGTTACGAAATTAAAAGCAACAGAATTGAGTTCAATATTATTTAAAACATAGTTATACAGTCCTGTAGTACCACAGAATATAGTTGAGTCCCGTATACTCATCAGAAACTGATAATCGATCTTGGCCGTTATTGACTCGCATCTCTGATCTGATGCTACATAATTTCGAAATTGAATTAATCCATCTTTACCTTATATGCGCGTCCCGGCTGATTCATAAATGGAGGCGAGTCTGCTTCAAGTTTTATTATAACTTGTACTTATTTGGCACAGCGTTCTAATAAACATTAACAAAATACAATTTCAGATTTTAATGGATGTGCTGTGCCAGCAGTTGTTGTACTTAGTAGAATTGAAGAGCAATAAAAATTTATTTTTGAAATAAATTATTTAGTAATGTTTATTCCATGAATATATATTACTTTATTCGCTAGTACAAGATTGTAGAGATTCTTGCGACGATTAACAAAATAGCTCTATTAGAATCATTTTTGAGTTTTTTTTTTGCAATATTATATTCATTGAAAAACTTTTATTAACTTTTTAAGTGAATTCAACGACTTGCAGTCAAATTTTCAAAAAGAATATTCAGAGGCCTCTGAAAATGGATCTCAAAGATTTGAAAACGTTTGGCCTACAGAGTAAGTAAATTCTACTTATTCTTAATGAAAATTTTACTGTAAGTCGTTGAATTCACTTAAAAAGTTAATATTAACAACGCAGTTCGTCATGGAACAAGAAATCCAGAAACGTTTATTCTTTCATCATCATAAGTTGTAGATGAATGTAATTAATAAATAATGATCTAGTGGTCTAGTGGTTAAGGGCGCTCAACCGGCAATTGAGAGGTCCGTGGTTCGATTCCCGGTGGTGACTGATATTTTTGTACAGTAGCATTCATCGATTCCCATCAGCTGTTCAATGCTGTTGTCAATATCCGCCATTGCGGAAGTCTTCAGTATAAAGTAATAGCAATTAAAGGAATTCGAAATTAATAAATTCTGTTTATGTATATTTGTCAGTTTATTCAATTGTCAGTCACTTCAAACTAACTTGTGAGATACGAGTCGATATGGCCAAGTTGAAAATGAATGCTCCTGTGCAGAAAGGTCTCCATGGTCTAGTGGTTAAGGGCGCTCAACCGGCAATTGAGAGGTCCGTGGTTCGATTCCCGGTGGTGACTGATATTTTTGTACAGTAGCATTCATCGATTCCCATCAGCTGTTCAATGCTGTTGTCAATATCCGCCATTGCGGAAGTCTTCAGTATAAAGTAATAGTAATTAAAGGAATTCGAAATTAATAAATTCTGTTTATGTATATTTGTCAGTTTATTCAATTGTCAGTCACTTCAAACTAACTTGTGAGATACGAGTCGATATGGCCAAGTTGAAAATGAATGCTCCTGTGCAGAAAGGTCTCCATGGTCTAGTGGTTAAGGGCGCTCAACCGGCAATTGAGAGGTCCGTGGTTCGATTCCCGGTGGTGACTGATATTTTTGTACAGTAGCATTCATCGATTCCCATCAGCTGTTCAATGCTGTTGTCAATATCCGCCATTGCGGAAGTCTTCAGTATAAAGTAATAGCAATTAAAGGAATTCGAAATTAATAAATTCTGTTTATGTATATTTGTCAGTTTATTCAATTGTCAGTCACTTCAAACTAACTTGTGAGATACGAGTCGATATGGCCAAGTTGAAAATGAATGCTCCTGTGCAGAAAGGTCTCCATGGTCTAGTGGTTAAGGGCGCTCAACCGGCAATTGAGAGGTCCGTGGTTCGATTCCCGGTGGTGACTGATATTTTTGTACAGTAGCATTCATCGATTCCCATCAGCTGTTCAATGCTGTTGTCAATATCCGCCATTGCGGAAGTCTTCAGTATAAAGTAATAGCAATTAAAGGAATTCGAAATTAATAAATTCTGTTTATGTATATTTGTCAGTTTATTCAATTGTCAGTCACTTCAAACTAACTTGTGAGATACGAGTCGATATGGCCAAGTTGAAAATGAATGCTCCTGTGCAGAAAGGTCTCCATGGTCTAGTGGTTAAGGGCGCTCAACCGGCAATTGAGAGGTCCGTGGTTCGATTCCCGGTGGTGACTGATATTTTTGTACAGTAGCATTCATCGATTCCCATCAGCTGTTCAATGCTGTTGTCAATATCCGCCATTGCGGAAGTCTTCAGTATAAAGTAATAGTAATTAAAGGAATTCGAAATTAATAAATTCTGTTTATGTATATTTGTCAGTTTATTCAATTGTCAGTCACTTCAAACTAACTTGTGAGATACGAGTCGATATGGCCAAGTTGAAAATGAATGCTCCTGTGCAGAAAGGTCTCCATGGTCTAGTGGTTAAGGGCGCTCAACCGGCAATTGAGAGGTCCGTGGTTCGATTCCCGGTGGTGACTGATATTTTTGTACAGTAGCATTCATCGATTCCCATCAGCTGTTCAATGCTGTTGTCAATATCCGCCATTGCGGAAGTCTTCAGTATAAAGTAATAGTAATTAAAGGAATTCGAAATTAATAAATTCTGTTTCTGTATATTTGTCAGTTTGTTTAATTGTCAGTCACTTCAAACTAACTTGTGAGATACGAGCCGATATGGCCAAGTTGAAAATGAATGATCCTGTGCAGAAAGGTATCCATGGTCTAGTGGTTAAGGGCGCTCAACCGGCAATTGACAGGTCCGTGGTTCGATTCCCGGTGGTGACTGATATTTTTGTACAGTAGCATTCATCGATTCCCATCAGCTGTTCAATGCTGTTGTCAATATCCGCCATTGCGGAAGTCTTCAGTATAAAGTAATAGCAATTAAAGGAATTCGAAATTAATAAATTCTGTTTAATAAATAATGATTTAAATCCATATAAAGTTGAAGCTACGATTCATAGGTCTACTATTAAATTGTTGAAAATCTACAATGTCAATTATTGCTTTACAAGAATACAGTGAAGTATCAAGTAGTGCCTATCGTAGTAAATTCAACAGCGAGTATTCATTTGACAGTGATTCTGTTTTACTGATGTCATAATATGGTACACATTATAATAGACACTACTGCATTTTTGTAAGTTTACAATATCGTTACTGGTTCTATCTCTAAAATAATACTGGCAAGACTTGAAATTTACATTAAAACTCTAATTACACAAATTACTTACAACACGCACTTATCAGTTAAATACTCTTACTTGTAAAATTTACTTTTTCAATTTGTATTTTGTATTCTTTCACATTGTCAGAATTGAATGTGCTGTATGTTATTGTAAGGAAAGGAATAAATTTGATTTGATTTGTATTTTATATTCTTTCACATTGTCAGAATTGAATATGCTATATGTTATTTTTAAGGAAAGGAATAAATTTGAATTTGAAGTTATATCATACAAGAAAAACAATAAGAAACAAATAGATCAATAATTTTTAGCTAAATAGCAGATATTGTTACGGGTTTTGTCTAAAATAACGCTGGCAACACTTAAATTTATCACTTGCACTTTATTAACACCAATAATCTACAACTCACACTGTTCAGTAATTTCTTACAGAAAAATAAGCAATTAAAAACAGATAACACGATATTGTTCAACTGCTAATGAGTTTTCGCCACACTAGGACGTAATGAGCTGTTTTTCGTGCGTCATATGGAGGCCGAAAGTGTTTGGTTTCCGTCGAGGTCTGTAAACGTTTACCGCCCTAGGGCGGAAAAGAAAATGACCTTGAATGACAGCTGATCGTGTCTGGATACAGCAGTCATGATTGTAAAAATGAATCCTTCCAACTTTTATGTAAAACAAAAAGATTTAAACCATCAATAAATGTTTATTTTTTATAATTTAATATGTACGTAGTATTTAAAATGTCAAAAATGATCACTTTTTATAACTTAATATGTAATATTTTGTAGTTTTGATATCAAACAATAGAACCTTTTTATTCAACCTACAGAGCTCTGGGTGGGAATTTTGTGAACTACTACAACTGTTGCTAACCTCTCTTGGTTGGTTAGGTTTTTTGTTTTTAGGAATTTTGTCTACTACTGCAACTGTTGGTAAAGGTTACTGTTGGTATAGAAAGGTTAGTTGGTTAGGTTTTTGGTTTTTTATGCAGGTTTTGAATCAGGAACAGGAATAACAACAAAAAACCTAACCAACTAACCTTTTGGCGTACAGTTGTAGTAGTTGACAAAATGCCCACCCAGAGCGCTGTAGGTTGGATAAAGAGGTGATAGCCGTTCCTTGTATTCTTGCAAGTACCATAGCCTTAAAATTTCGCTTTCAAAATTTCCAACTTAACATTGTTGTTTTTTTTTTTTTTTGTGGTGTGGCGAAAAATAGCGTTCGCAACACGGGCAAAAATGTTTTGCCGGCTCTCAAACGCTTCAAGTTCTCGACTTCGTCTCGAACTTGAAAACCGCGATCTCGAGCCGGCAAACACACATTTTCGGCCCTAGGTGCGAAATATACTATTTCAATAAACTGTACAGAAATCAATCACTAAATGTCAAAAGGCCGATCTAATATTAAATAATAACTGTACAATAAACTGTCCAATAATATTTAAAAAGAAACGTCGAGGAAGAACAATTAACTTATATAGCACACGTCCGTAATACAGTAATAGATAAAAGAATTATCACTATAGAACTGTCAAGAGAATTATCACTACGGACAACGAAAGTTCAGTGCATGGTTTGTAATAGCGCCAACGGGATTTCACTGTCTGTATTAACGGGAACTGTCACTACTGCCACTTATCACGACGAGTTTCAAACAAGACAACTGAACTAATTTACAGAAGTCTCCCTCTATTTATATAATTTTCCATAATTGAGATATTTCTCGATTTCTCTACCAACTTCTACCGATTTCTAAAATAAACAATGAAAGACCTCCATGCCTTCCACAATATTCGATAAGACTCCATTAATTTCTAATCAAAGAACTAGAACATTCTACAAAGGTCCAAGTAAACACCATGAAAGTGTCAAAAGCAGAGTAATTAATTGCTTGATGGAAGTAAACATTTACATAACAGATAACACCGAGAACCACTGTCCTTCTTTCTCTCTATTTTCATTCTCATATTCCCAACAATATTATCAATATTTGAAGAAATAAAATGAAAAATCTGTAATAGAAGGATGAGGAAACACGGTAAGTATCTAGTTTCAAACAATACCTATTTTAGAGATCGGTAACGAAATCTAACGATTATTTTAGAGATCGGTAGTCAGAAAAGTATGATGAATGGCTGACAATCGAATGCGGTCAGATGGTGGCTGCATCATTCATGCATTGCAAAATATTCGCTCGACTTGAGACGGACGTGGGGTGTAATTAAGTGATTCAGACGGTCCGGCAATTTGACGGAAGGCCAGATCATCGCATTCCAAGTTATCCTTGGAATAGAAGAGCGATTGAGAGCATCGGATGCAAAATAGCGGAGACGCGAGTTGTAGGCGCGCGCGCGTCTTGGAGCGTGACAGCGCGTTTGTTGTCTCCTTTCACTGGCGCGTCGCTTCGCTGCCAATTGGTGCGTGAAACCGACGTACGCGAACGGACGACCGCGAATGCCTGGACGCGCGTCCGAAACGGCACCTTCTCGACGATCTGTGTTGCTTTATTGTAAAAAATATGATTTATTGACATTTTCATAAATGGTGAACATTCTCCTGTGCGCTGCTTTTTTGGTTATAATTTTATTTCGAAGTTTCTTGTATTGAATTGTTACATTGTTACATTCCAGTGTAATTTTGGGTAGTAAAGAGGAAAAATTTTCATTTGTAATAAAGGAGAACTCGTCGTTAGCGAACAAGCTATGCTTTGCTGATGGCGCCAAAAAAAAAAATGTATTAATTGTGTGTGATTGATTGTTATTTACAAGAGTTTGGCAATAAAGAATTTTGAATTTTGAAAAAAAAATTGAATGTTATTGGGGCTTGGAAATGTTATCTATTGCTGAGGAAAAATTTTTTCTACAACTATTTTGTGAAATATGGGGATTTAAAGTTAAAATTTTTCAGTTTTTGAGTTATTTTAAACTTTTAATAAATTGTTAACTAAAAGACACCTTGAGGAATAAAATTAAATATTTTTTATGCCAATCTAACAATTCGTTTATCAAAAATTGATTTTTTTACAGCTTTTAAATATGTATTTTGAAAAAACGAATTGCTTGATTAAAATGAAAAAATGTCATTTTATTCCTTGAAGTGTCTTTTATTGACAGAAAATTTATCAAAACGATCTCACACAATATTTCACAAAATAATTGAAGAAAAAACAATTTCCTCACAGAAATAGATAACACTTCAAAGCCCTAATAAATTCAATATAAGAAACTTAAAAAAAATATGAGCAAATACCCTGCGCATACTCGCACATCCATAGTGCGAAGGTTGTGCATAGAATGGAATAGAATGACACATTTTTCAATTCAATCTAACAATTAGTTTTCCAAAATAAATGTTTGATTACTGATTTTTCTAGATTAAAATCTAATTTTGAAAAAATCAATTTTTTTAATGGAATAAAAAATATGTCATTTTATTACTCAATGTCTAGTCATAGTGTATTTTAGTTATAAGTGTCAAAAGTGTTCTACAGTGTCTTTTAGTTATAAGAAATTTATCAAAAGTTTAAACTTTGAAATTTTTTTGTTCTTACGGCACTAGATAACATATTGTAGCGAATATGAAATTGGAGAGAATAGAGAGAAAGAAGAAACAGGGTTCTCGGTGTTATCTGCTATGTAAATGTTTACTTCTAAGCAATTAATTACTCTGCGTTTGACACTTTTAAGGTGTTTACCTAT
This sequence comes from Conomelus anceps, assembly GCA_948455865.1. Lineage (NCBI taxonomy): Eukaryota > Metazoa > Arthropoda > Insecta > Hemiptera > Delphacidae > Conomelus > Conomelus anceps. The sequence continues at coordinate 105,763,115 of OX418217.1, read as the reverse complement.
TACTTAGTAGAATGTTCTAGTTGTTTGATTAGACATTAATGGAATCTTATCGAATATTGTGGAAAGTGCTAGTTTCCTTAGTTATTTATTTAGAAGATGATAGAAAAATGTAGAGATATCTCGATTGTTGAAAAACCTATTTAAGGCGAACGCATTTGTAGAAACTAGTTTAGGTGTCTTTGAAACTCGTCGTTATAAACAAGTGTGACAGTTAAGTAGTTCAGTTATTGTTCTACATTGATAAGTGTAGAATGTTCTAGTTGTTTGATTAGAGATTAATGGAGTCTTATCGAATATTGTGGAAAGTTCGAGTTTACTTGATTTATTTATTTAGAAGATGATAGAAAAATGTAGAAATTGCTCGATTGTTGAAAAACCTATTCAAGGCGAACGCATTTGTAGAAACGAGTTCAGTCTTGTTCGAAATTCGTCGTTATAAACAAGTGTGACAGTTAAGTAGTTCAGTTATTGTTCTACATTGATAAGTGGCAGCAGTGACAGTTCCCGTTAATACAGACAGTGAAATCCCGTTGGCGCTATTACAAACCATAAAATGAACTTTCGTTGTCTGTAGTGATAATTCTCTTGACAGTTCTATAGTGATAATTCTTTTACCTATTACTGTATTATGGACTTGTGCTACGTAAGTTAATGTTCTTCCTCGACGTTTCTTTTTGAATATTATTGGACAGTTATTATTTAATATTAGATCGGCCTTTTGACATTTAGTGATTGATTTTTGTATGGTAATATTGAAAACTCATTATCATTTGAACAACATCGTTTTATCTGTTTTTAATTGCTTATTTTTCTTTAAGAAATTACAGAACAGTGTGAGTTGTAGATTATTTGTGTTAATAAAGTGCAAGTGATAAATTTAAGCGTTGCCAGCGTTATTTTACACATAGAACCCATAACAATATCTTAAAAATATCCAATACAATAGACATTTAAAAAAAATTATGTTTTAAAACCCTGCGCACAGTATTAACATAATTTTTCAATGCGTGACAACTCAAATCATATTTATTCAGTTAATTGCACGTATAAGCAAGGTTTAGCAACATTGAATCGTCAATAATAAATAAAAAAGTATTGAAGAGGAGACGTCAAACAACACCGACAGCCCCTAGAAGCACCTTGAGGATAAATTTTAGGTTGAGAATTTGATCAAATAATAAGGGAAGTAATAGTCGTGAGCCGCAGCAGGTATCTGTTCAATCAGATAAGATAAGAAAAAATTCCTTACATAAATTTAAAAAATATAATTGTGACTGATTAAAAAGCATATTAACAACACAATAAACTGTATAAATGAGAGAATTATTTGATATTAACAATGAGATTTTATGTGAAGCATTTACGTAATAAGGGTGAAGTCTGGACAAAAATTAGTCCATTCAAACTTAACCTTGAAAACTTCGAACTGCGTGACTATATAATAGAAAAAAATTATATACAAATTGAAAAAGTTTTAATAGAGATAAGCTGCGTTCTCCTGGGCACTCTTTGCAAAGGTGACCGATGAGATTGACCAGCAAAAAAAAGACAATGTTCTCTGCAGTAAAATCACTTCCCGGTGGTTTGGAACCCACCTAAAACTAAGTTCAACTCATCAATCGCCATCATCCAACTCTTTACTCACGCACAGGTCTCGGAGCTATGTGGGGTTAATCCTCAAAAAAAAGCTATAAAACTATAATTAAAACTAATAATAAAACTAATTTTAATTCCCTTCCCACAAAATTTCCTCACATTCATCGATTTATTGCGTGAGGGGCTCTGTTAACAACACAATAAATTGTATATGAGAAAATTTTTTGTATTAACAATGAGATGTCATGAGAAGCATTTACATAATAAGGGCTTTAATGGGACTTTCTTCTTTCTTCATTCTTGGAAAGTTGGAAAGATCTTTTAAATTTGCGGGTGCCATCCACTCTAACTCTCTATTGGACTAATTTCAAATTTAATTTATTTCCAAAGATTCATGAAAAGTACAAAAATATTATTGCCAATACATAAATACACAAAGTATTTTTAAGATTATGCTTACAATTCTAGAAATCAATTGGAAATACAAGCCACTTGCTGAAAGTATACTCATACTTTCGCCTGCAAATGGGAGTGAATATCTTATGAAAAGAAATTATTTTGGTGAAACTTCTGCAAAATATGCACGTCGAACTGCAACATGGTCGTTTATGTCCAGCGGTTGACAAGAGTGACATGCGGTCTAATGCCATGTTATTCAATTTGAGAGCAAAGGTGTGGGCGCACCGCATGAGTGGGCCGCTTGCCCGCTCACACGCACGCGCATCCGCCGATAAGAGCCGCCGTAGCAAAGATGAAGAGCAGAAGATTATATTGGCGAAAGCAATAATAAAATGAAGCGATGCTGCCGGGGTGTGGGAAGAATCCCTACATGGAGAGCATGCAGAGCAGAGTGCCCCGTCCAGGTCCAGGTCCAGGTTCAGCTGGGTCATGTCTCCAACAACTAGAGCAGATTGTTGTTGTCGATCGTACTCGAAAAAAATCACCCGGTGAAAGTGAACAACTGCGACTGACGCTGGCTGCTCTTCTTTTTCTTCTTGCTTTTTGCTGTCTAGTACTTCGTTTTCTTCTACTTCACCATCATCTTCTTCTTTTCATCATATTTTTCATCTTCTTGTTTACTATCTTCACCTCTGCCTTCATCTTGTTTTCACTCTTCGCCTTTTTTATTCTACTTTTCATCCTCATTTTTCTATCCTCTCCTTTTTTACCATACTCTTATTTTTTTCTCCTTCTTTAACTTCTTCTTCATCACTTCCTCCACCTCCTCCACCTTTTCCCCCTTCTTCATCTTCTACTTCTTCATCTTCTACTTCTGCCATCTTCTTTTTGTTCTCCTTCTTCTTCTTCTTCAGCCCTCTTCTTCCTCTGCCATCTACTTCTTCTACCCTCTTTTTCTCTATCTTCGTCTTTTCCTTCTTCCCTTATCTCCTTTTTCTTCTTCTAATTCTTCTACCTCCTACTTTTCTTTGTCCTTCCTCCTCTTCTCCTCCTTCTTATTTTCCTTCTTCTTCTCTTCCTCCACCATTTTTTTCTCCACTACATTTTGATTCTCCTTTCCCCTCTTTTCTGATTCCACCTATTTCATATTTTCCTTGTTCCTCCTTTTCTTCCCCTCTTTCTTCACCGCCATTCTCTTCTACTTCTTATTTTTCTTCTCCACATTTTGCTCTGTCTTCGTTTCCTTCTTCTATTTTCTTCAAATTCATCTCTTTCTTTAGTTCTTCTTTTTCTTCTTCTTCTTCATCTCCTCCTTTTCATTCCCCCTTATTATTCTTCTTCTTCTCCTCCTCCTCCTCTTCCTTTTTCTTTTCTTTCTCCTTCTCCTCCTCCTCCTCCTGCTCTTCCTTTTTCTTTTCTTTCTCCTTCTCCTCCTCCTCCTCCTCCTCTTCCTTTTTCTTTTCTTTCTCCTTCTCCTCCTCCTCCTCCTCTTCTTCTTCCTCCTCCTCCTTATTTTCCTTCTTCTCCTCCTTATCTTATCCTCCTTCTCCTCCTCCTCCTCCTTCTCCTCCTCCTCCTCCTCCTCCTTCCCCTCCTCCTCCTCCTTCTCCTCCTCTTCCTCCTACTCCTTATCCTCCTCCTCCTCCTCCTTCTTCTTTTCCTCCTATACCTCCTCCTCCTGTTCCTCTTCCTCCTGTTTCTCCTCCTCCTCTTTTCATCCTCTTTCTTTTCTTAGTCCACCTCCTCCTCATCCTCCTACTACCTCTCCTCCTCCTCGTCCTCCTCCTACCTCTCCTCCTCCATCTCCTTCTAGTACACTTTCTCTTTTTCCTCCTCCTCCTTTATCCTTATTTCTATATTCGTATTTTCCTTGTTCCCCCGTCTTCTTCTTCCCCTTACCCTTTATATCATTCCTTTCTCTTTCTCTTATTCTTCTCCTGTAATTTCCCCTCCTTTTTCCTTCTGTATAATTTCCGTTTTTCTCCTCCACCTTCGTCCATCATTTTCTATTCTCCACACTCTATTTACTTTACTTCTTTTACCTTCCCACTTCTTCAATCTTATTTCAACTTCTGTGATCTAGCCATTCTTCTCGCGTCGTCATTCATCTCATTTCTTCTTTTCCTATTATCCTTCTTTTATTTTCTCCTTTTCCTACATCTCCAATCTTTTTCTTCTCCTACTCCTTCTCTCATTTCATTCCTCTCCCATTTTCATATTCTTTCATTTACTCCTCATGTTTTTTCCTTTTTCTTTCATTTTTTCTTCAATCTCTCCTACTTTTTACATCTTCTTTCCTTCTTTTTATCCACTTTATCTTTTCTCTTTCCTTTTCTTTTTCCACTCATTCTTCTACTTTCTATTCCTCTCCTTCGTCTTCCTTTACTTATACTTCTCTCCTTCTCTCCTCCTTCTTTTGCTATTTGTAGGAAGTCTCCCTCCTACTCAAGAGAGAGTTGTCGTGTATCTCCTTATTATCTCTTCTATTCCTCTATCTCTCCTGCACTTGAACAGAGAGAGAGAGAGAGAGAGAGAGAGAGAGAGAGAGAGAGAGAGAGAGAGAGAGAGAGAGAATGAGAGAGAGAGAGATTGATTGATTGATTGTTTGTTTTATTTTTCTCCTGGCAAGGTTGAAACCATTTGGTTCCCTCTAACACCTAACCAGGCCAACACATTTACATAGCATAATTTAGTAGTCTACTTCATTTCATCAAAATTAAAATAAAAAAGAATATTGCATTACAAGATAAAAAAAAATGTTTTCTTCTTTTCCTTTTCAAAATAATCTGTCCATATCAAAAGTTCATAAAGTTATAAATGTTTCATATTAAATTCACTTGAATCGTAAAAACCACTTGAAGAAGCAAAAAAAAAAAAATAAATAAACTGTTCACTTGTGAATAAAATTTCAAATTAAACTTCATATCTTCTTAACAGTAGTTCTTTATAGAGTTTTTTGAATTGCGTTACACTATTTGCATTTGAAATGTTTTCATCCATTTCATTAATTATCTTTACGGACATCGCAAGGAACGAAGCACCAAACATTGAAGTTCTATGTGTTGGAACTTGGAGCAAACGATGAGCAGCTCTTGTTTGAAAGTCGTGTACATTACTCATCCTTATGTATTGTCTATATAAATAGATCGGAATCTTCTCTTTTAATATAAGGAATGCCAAAGAAGCAACCCTCAGCTCTTTTCTCTCCTTTACTTTGAGCCACTTCAATTGTCTGTAGTACTCGGTGACATGTGCATCTCTTGGAGAGAGAGAGAGAGAGAGAGAGAGAATGAGAGAGAAAGAGAGAATGAGAGAGAGTGTGAAAGAAAGAGAGTGAGAGAGAGTGAGCCAGCACTAACCCGTACGAGCTAACGCCGCTCTTATCTCCACGCTAAACCGGAGCCAGTATCCGATTAGCACTCTTCATTCTTATTTCGTAGCAAGTCTCTTTCTTGCAAATTAATTCACTTTTTACTGCTGCTAAAACGAGCTTTTCCGTCCCACGACAATCATGCTCTTATCTTATCTGAATGAATGAATTGAATCATCACTAAGCACTGAGTACTACCCTCTAATCTATAGATAATCCACATCCTGTATTGTCATAATTTGGGAAGGCATTTTTCCTTTTCCCACCACAATTAGTTTATATTTTATGTTAAAGCACTGAAGATTTGAAAGGAATTTAAATTCTATGAGTCATTCCTATGAAATTCACATTCCTACCACAATTTCAATTACACTGTTAGTTTACATTTTTTGTTACCGATTAAATTATTAAAAGGAATTTCAATTCTATGAATCATTCCTATGAAATTCCCATTCCTACCACAATTTCAATTTCACTGTTAGTTTACAGTATACTTTACAGATTGAATTATTGAATGGAATTTAAATTCTATAAATCATTCCTGTGAAATTTCCATTCATGAATTATAAATGATCCTTCAAGTCACTTGAATTGTTACATCCTGCAAATTTATTGTGTATTAAGTCAATGGTTGAGTTCATGGGACCCTTACCGGTTACCGGTAAATATTACCAGTGGCGTCTGATTGGTCTATTCAAATTCATAGAAGCTGAAAAATCTGAAAAGACCAATTAGAAATAAATTAATGATAACATTGGTTGCCGGCAAGGCTCCCATGAAATTAACTTGTGATGTAATGTTTGTTTTTGGATATTGAAATTAAAAGAAAAATATTCATTGTTCAGCTAGACACCTATATGTTCACAAACATAATGTTCTAATCCTAAATTTAAAAAAATAAATAAATACCCAGAAACAACCTGTTTCAGTTTTCATGTGAATGTTTTTTTTATCAATTTTAGTGAACAATTTTAATTAAAAAAAAAACATGAAAAATGTTATAAAAACTTTCTATGGTTAACTAGAAATTTTCAAAAAATTACATTTTTCTCGTCCATTATTAAATTTTTCATGGTATCTTAACTGTATAAGTTCCTCTAGATTTCCAATTCTTCTTCTATTGTGTAAGTTATCTTAGTATTTAGTTTTTTCTTGCTGATGGAGCCCACTTGAGTCTTGTGATACAATGACACTATAAATTGTTTTTCTACAGTTTTAGGAGGGTCCCAAATCACCGGTGAAGCTGGTTTCTTTTATCCGTACTTTTAGCCCACAAGTGTTTTCAGGGGTAAGCTTGAGAATTGAGGGGAATTTAGATTAAAAATTTTCGTAGGCAACAATCAAACGTACGGTAATAAGAGTACGTAACAATTAAAAGTACAGAGAAATTTACTGGTGCGCAATGCGATCTGCAAAAAGTGCAGAGCTAGAAAAACCCCGCTTTAAGCTGATAGCGTTATGTCATAGCAGCCAGTCACCCTTCCAAGCTTATTGTAACTAATTTATTTGTCATGATACTAAATCTATTCTCTTCTTATTATTATACTTATTTGTAATTACTGAAATAATGGTGTATTTTCATCTGTTTCCTAAAGCAGGGTATTCCTAGCTCTGCACTTTTTCAGCAGCGCACTGAATATAATCTGAATCTATCCTACTCTTGTAATTATTCCCATACGTAAGTTGTTACAAATTTATCAATAATTATTGTACTGATTCTATTTTCTTCTTATAACAGACTATACTTTCAAATTCAAATTTCTTTATTCCGATTCACAAGTTGAAACAGTTCAATACAACAATGCAAGGGAAGTTATAGCCGCGAGCCGTAGCAGGTATTTGTTCAATCAGATAGAGATAAGCTGCGTTGTTGTAAGTCCTGTTTGTAACGGTGACCGATTAGATTGGTCAGCAAAAAGACACTGTTTTCTGCTGTAAAATTACTTCCCGGTGCTTCGGAACCCACCTAAAACTGTAGGTCGAACTCATCAATCACCATCATCCAACTCATTACCCACGCACAGGTCTCAGACCTATGTGGGCTTCATCCTCAAAAAAAATATATATAATATCATACAATGTTCAAAGATCAAGAAATAGGATAAACAATAGAATACTGAATAATATAATATTGTGGAATGAATTAGTAGAGCCCCTATGAATTTATTTGTATGATATGTTTTCACTAATTAATATTAGTTTGAATCAGAAATATTGTAGACTACTTGCAGTAAGCATAATACTGAACGCCTGCAAGTAGGGATTAATATGAATATTAAACATAATAATTTATAATATTGAAAGAGCCGGAAAAAAAAGAAAATAAGAAATATTATTGTAATAAAACACACTCAGACATTCACTCATCTTCCACACTTTTCCAATTTCAACTTAATTTCTTAAGATAATGATTGTCACCATTATGATTACATCAGAAACTAAGAAACAATAGTAAATAGAGTTTCTAAACAATAGATTTCTGATCCATTTTTGCCAGAATACTCAAATAATTGTTCTATGTATTCCCTAAGATATCACACCTTATTCACCTTGGAGATAAAGTACCAATTGATGTTCATTGAGTGAAAAAGTCTCAGTGATTGATGAGATAGTGTCGGCCAAATGTAATCTGCATGGGGCGGGTCAAAGCTCGATGCCGAAAGACAAAACTACGAACTTTTGAAGATGAATGGCATCACTAAGAGAAGACCAATAATACTGGAAGAGAGCTGAGGCTTGTGTTTCGTATACTATTTGAATAACGAGCAGTGGAAACATTAGAGTAAAAGTTTATGTGTTCCCCTTTCCCCCGCGTTGGGAGTGGTGCCTTCTTTAAGTGACAGACGAGCCGGCCTCTCTTCCTAACTTCGCCCCTCACCTGTATAAGTTAAACCATTCCAACACCCATCACATACACAACACTCCTCAATCACTCGTCCATCTCTGCATTTATTCATGAGTTTATTAAAACAGGCCGTGTATGCTGGAACTGTTAAAAAGATCTATTTAGCTGTTGGCTGGTTGGATTATTATTCGCCTGTGAGTAGTAATAAAAAACTGCGCTAAATAAACATAAGCCGAAACAGCCGTAAACTAGTGTCTGCATTGTTCTCTTTTGTGTGTAAATGTCTATATATTGTGGTTGTTTCTATATAGTAAGCAGACAGTGAGTGGTTGGACATAAACAATGGAGATGGAGCCTGTTATGGAGGCTGGCACTCACACTTGTTACGCCTCACCTTCTTTAGTGGCAGCAATTGCGCTCATGGATGAATGGATAAATAAATAATGGAGCTCAAAATGGTAAGCGATGACCATCCATCCTCATAGGCATACCTTGTAAATATTTAAAAAAACAAGTAATTTTATTATAATGTTATCGTTTGGAGAAATTCAGAATAGGACTCAATAGACTCAAGATTGATACTTCACGAGAGTTTTTGGAGGAGATGAGAACAAGAAGAACAATGAACTTGTCTGAACAAGAACGGAAAAGACGGGGACAAGTGCTGCGAGATTATCATCAAAGATTAAAAATGTCTAAATTGTTAAATCGCGGTCCAAAGTGACCGACCAATCACGAAAATAATAATAATAATAATAATAATAATAATAATAATAATAATAATAATAATAATAATAATAATGATAATAATAATAATAATGATAATAATAATAAGAATAATAATAATAATAATAATAATAATAATAATAATAATAATAATAATAATAATGTTAATAATAATAATAATAGAAAAATAATGTAATCGTTTCATTTGATTGATACTCAGAACACTGGTCTTACGTTATACAAGGTAAATATTTGAACAAAAATATATTTTTTTATTTTTAATAGGGATTTCATTATTATAATTATCTGTTTGACTGATACTTGGTACACTTTTGTTATGCTATACAAGGCTATAGCTTGTAAACACCTGAAAAAATAAAGTAAATTTAATTATTACAATAATGTAATTGATTCGTTCGATTGGTACTCGAATTATTATGTTACACATGGCTATACCGTGTAAATATTTGAAAAACTCCAATAGGTTTATTATTATTATTATCATTATTGCCACTGGGCACTAGCTAGCAACGATCAATGCCATCTAGAGATTGACAGAAAGTAGCATTGTCTGTACGATGAGGAAGTGTTGGATAGCGTAGATACTGTCAGGGCGCATTCTCTGAACCACATAATAATAAAAGAAATAGTATGAGAAATTAATTCAGTATAATTTATTGTTGGAAACGTGAAATACAAACGAAGAGCAAAGGCAGTAGAATGTTCAAAAGAACCACTCAATGTTTACATTTATTGAAACTAGGTTATAGTACTATGTATGGCTGTCAGCTGTGACTGACATTTTTCGCGCCAAATTCAGCCTAGCCTAGAGCCGGCTAATAAATAAAAAATTATAATTTGCCATTAAATAAAATTATTATTTGTAATAAGGACCGCTCACAACACCTAGCCCTTCCACAAATTGGTGGATTTAAGCATTCCTATTTATTTTTTTTAATTTAACCCATGACATAGGGGTGTGTTGTCCTGAATCACCGAGTTGGGGCAGTATATCTCTATGGCCTGGGAAGCTGCATAGAAAAAGGAAATTGAACAGCACTTGCTGAAAAAAATCCTGCCCGAGGACATCGAACTCCTGTCGAGTCCCAAATAAGTTAATTCTTCTAGTCAATTTTAATGTTCTAAATTTCTTTCAAGTTACCAGTTTTTGTGTTTAAATGTCCCTGTAAGATGGAATCTACTTTTAGAAAAAATTTAATGTGATACGCCGATATTACGAGAACTTCGCCAAATAACGACCACGAGAGGAAGCCTAATCCAATTCAAGTTACCAAAGGACTGAATCAAGTAGAAAAAACCACTCATCGCCTGGAACACGTGAGTCTAACATTATTAAATATAAATTGGCCAATTTAAAGTGGAAAAGTGCTTCGAAAAAATGTATTAGACACAACGATTTCCACGACCGCATGGTGAAATAAATTTTATATCAGGGTGTAAAGATTTCATCTTACCTTCACTGCACTAATTAGCCCTTGGATCGGCTCAGCAAACTATCATTTATCAATTCATAAACTTTCAAAAATACCTTCAGAAAAAATAATCCTAAAAAAAGGGTCTTTAACTTTGTTTTTCTATTCGAATCTCTTGCATGGGATATTGTTCTTAATTTTAATAAATTTCACAATATCGTCATTTAAATCTGTGCCTGATTGCATTGTCCTGCTCAACCATTGGTATTTGTTAGTGATTAGTTTTATCATTTTCTCACTGAGGGTGATCTTTGTCGAGGGTCATACTACACCATATATTCTATATGGTATTGGGTCGCTGGTGTCGTCGGTGAGACATACAGCTGCTTGAGAATATATTGGTGAATTTTTTGAGAGATCAAATTCGACAGAGATCAACTCCCTCAGTGAAATTTACAGCAATACCAAGCATAGCAGCGGTCATCAACATGGTAGGTATAGGGATTCGACAACTTACAACGGTTGATTCCTGGATATCCTACCTGAAATAAATATTTCAGGGAAGATTGAAAGGACTTTTCCGATTTTCGTTGTGGGATTGCCCCATCACCCTCACAATCATCCCGGAGCTGAATGAGAGCCTAATACCTGAGTGATTCCGGCAGCAAGGACAATAATTAATAATATTTCAGGTAATTGTAGAGGGAGGTTGAAGTAGTTCTCACAATACATAAGTATATATAGAGTTACGTAGAAAATTGTTATAATGGATATTACGTTCATGAATATTCCCATCATTATTGGAAGAAAAAGCATTATAATTATATTTATTTAGGAAATGTGTGTACCATAATTACTAATGTTGTATTTATGTATTTTTATTGCAAATTATATTGTAATTCTCTTCAAATAGCTTATAGCTAGAAGAGAAATAATTGCACTGTGTGTTTATGAAACTGTTTGTATTTGAGAGAAATAAATTGAGATTGAAATTGAAAAAAAAGAAATTATTATTATTATCATTATTATTATTATTATTATTATTATTATTATGTTATTGAAACATTTGATTGATACACTGAACACTGGTATAATGTTATCGTTGGAATTCGTCAACAAGTTGGTAAGATTTCCAAGCACCATCAGATTTGTAGAAGATTGATGTAACTCATATCATGTTGAAAACTTCAATTAACTGAAAAGTTTATGATCAGGATAATAATTGCATGTAGTTTTCCCACACATGATTCAGATGATGTATTTTAGGGGATCTAAATCCCAATTAAAACCCCAACTAACAGGTGTTTAAAAAAGGATGCATCCCCCACTATTATTATAAGAACTGTCTAAATTTAACGATTGCAATAATGGGTAGAAACAGCTTCTCATACAGTGCTGGGTAAATATGACTTCTTTGTGGAAATACGGAGCTGTGGAAAAGCCTGACAATTTGATACCAAAATTGTGTCTAATGTGTACCATTGTACCATGTGTAAACGTAATTAATATCCTTTCAATGCAAACCTAATCTTTGAGAAACCAGCTAATCATGTGTGTATATAGTGATCGAGATAGTACTTGAAGAGAAATCTCAGTCAGAATCAGTAAATAGTTCTACAATGCCCAGTTGATGGATTTTTATCAAATTCTATTTTTTCACAGATTCTTCATTTATGAAAATGCTAGATATTACACTTGTATCAGCAAGAAACAATTACTTTCTTTCGTATTTTGAATGTGATATAACGTAATATAATATAACATATAACACATCATAACGAATCTTATCTCATTTAGAATGATTTGTAGAATTTTGGTTGATGTTGTGGAGCTCCATAATTTTATTTTAAGTGTAATTAGGACAATGTAGAGGTTAACCCATTCCTTAATTCATGTTTTCATTCAAGTTAATAACAATTCCCATCATATGTAGGCTTAATTTAAGATCAGTAACTTTATCATACCTTTATTTACATTTGATATTGATGCTATAATCGATACCATAAATATCGATATGAGTGACTATCGACTTTTGAAGATTAGTCAACATTATTTTATGATCAATGTATTAGTACTGTTGAAAATGTGACTGGTGAAGCCACGAAACCGCGGTCCAGTGCTGTAATAATAAAGAAGTGGAATTGACAACATTTAACAGTGTTTTATTCATTTAGAATGAATAATCATTAATCATTCATATATCAAAACATTGTAAAAAAGAATTTCTACATTATTTTAATCTGCTTCTTCATCCCCACATATTCCTGCGCATATAGAAACACAAGTTTGTTGGCGTGATGTGAGGTGACTTTTTGTGAAACACAGAAATATATTAGAGCTCACTCAACTTGCCAGGATAAGACTTCATCATCAATTCTATTTGCGCAGTCTAGCTCAATTCTGTTCTTCACATAAAGTCACCCCGCGTTTTCCGTCACAGAACCTGCTTCCTATTTGCGTCTGGCCTCACCATCACACACTTGCAACACACAGACATACGCGCATGCGCAGACTGCAATATTATCACGAAGATCTAGTAAAACCATGTGTGGTGAAGCCGGAGCATTGGATAACGACGACTTCTCTGATACAGACTGATGTCGGACAATCGGGACCAGATTTCCTTCCTGTTCGTGGACGTTATCTGTGTCCGGATGAGCGGCGTGGACGCATCGTAAATTGAGCAGAAGATGCCTGAGGGGGGGTTTTGTCGCGACACGTCCAAACGGGTGTTGAGCCAAGACACATAAATAGTGATAACTAAGCTTTGCGTAAGCTATGGTGAAAAGAGAAGCTTTGCATTGATCTTGTTATCTGTTGGTCACCGGACGTATTTCAGTCATCTAAGACGACTCTAATTTGGAATTATTCGAGGCCTAGAAACGTCTACCGGCCACACGATTGCTTATTGCTTCCCTATTACTGCACTATTGAAACAGACTGACTGACTCTTCTTTCGCGCATTCTAGACGACAGGCTTGTCTGTTTGCTATATCCTATTTCCACTTCATTTTCTTGTTCGTGTTCGTGTTCTTGTTCTTGTTCTTGATCTCTAAACTTGAGGGCGTACGCCAAAAATGAACAACATTGATACAGAATTCTTGTTGTTGTTGTTGTTAATGTTCTTATGCATGTTTGTGTTTGTGTTTGTGTTCTTGTTCTTTTTCTTGTTTTTGTTCTTGTTGTGTTCTTGTTCTGTCTTGTTCTTGTTCTTGTTCTAGTTCTTGTTCTTGTTCTTGTTCTTGTTCTTGATCTCTAAACTTGAGGGTGTATGCCAAAAATGAACAACATTGATACAGAATTCTTGTTCTTGTTGTTAATGTTCTTATGCGTGTTTGTGTTTGTGTTCTTGTTCTTGTTGTGTTCTTGTTCTTGTTATGTCTTGTTCTTTTTCTTGTTATTGTTCTTGTTCTTGTTGTGTTCTTGTTCTTGTTCTGTCTTGTTCTTGGTCTTGGTCATGATCTTGTTCTTGTTCTTGTTCTAGTTCTTCTCCTTGTTCTTGTTCTTGTTCTTGTTCTTGTTCTTGTTCTTGTTCTCGAAAATTGAGGGCATAGACCAAAAATGAATAACATTGATATAGAATCGGCTATGTTTATTAATTTATTTTTATTTAAAAAAAATTATTTTCTGCCTTTTATTGGACATTAGTATACTATGGACTCCATCTAACCTTACATGAAATATTTAATGTATAGATATTAAACATCTATTGCTCATGTAAGAATTACTTCAATAGATTATCACAACTTTCAACTTGAAGCATGTTGACTACAACTACTGTTGAAAATACATTGAAATACAATTAATTACTTTTTTATCAACTCTCTCGTTATGCGTTTATTTTGTCAAGCAGGATGGGCAACACCTTCAGTTCTAAACATTTTCTAAAGAGATTTTTCTTCTTGTATTCAGGCATATTTGATTAATGCCGCGTAACAGGTTTTAACTCGAACAGGCATACAAGCAGTAGCTTAAAAGTAATGTAACAGTCATTTTACTAAAAAATAATCCTACGATTCGAGATTCGAGAGGACCTATTCCACAACTAGTTTCCCCCACTTCAATTCGTTACGAAAACTGTCCATTGACAAAAATGTAAATGAATGAATTCCTCTGATGATGATAATGATGATTTATCACCAGTCTGAAAGTTTTATATTCAATAGAATGACACGGTTAACAGTCAGATACGCGTTAAGTGATAAAGTCGGAGTTATTTTATTTATAATACAGAACCAAAAAATCGATCTAACCAGCCAAGGCAGCGTGACAGGTTAACATTAAAATTTTTGGCGATAGAAAGCGATCCGCATATTCTTCTTCTTATGCTTTTTTTTCTTCTTCTTCTTCTTCTTCTTTTTAATTATTATTATTATTATTATATTTATTATTATTATTATTTTTAGTTATTATTATTATTATTATTCTTTTTCTTCTTGTCCTTTTTCGATTGAAAGGTTTTTTTATTTGTACTGGCATCAAAGGAAAAGCTAGTATGTGAGCAACTGGTCACAATTTGAGACCAACTTAGCATTTTTGTTGTAAGTAGTTCCTGAGAGAGTTATTTCATTATTGAATAATTGTCATTTTCCTAGTACAGGCCTCCTCTTTAAAGTGAAATCCTTAATTATGGTCAAAATTGACATGCTAGACATGGATTTGAATTACCTTAATGAGCTGAGAAGAATAATCTATCATTAGTAGGGGTATGATTGAACGTTGAAGGGGATGACGTTGGGGGTCAAATGGGTCCCTTTTCATTCACTGACCACTTTTTGGTGTTAAAATGATAGTATAAGATCCAATGAACCTGAAAATTATCTAAACAATATTTTTATTGGGATACACTCATTGCAATTCCAAAATACAGGGTGGGGGAAATGTTTGGAAACGGCTTAATATTTCATATACAAAGGTGATTTTGCGGTAGGTATGATTGAGGATCCTACTCAAATTGAAAATACTATTTTACTGTGACTTCAAAAATCTGGTCCGCCATCTTGGAACCGCCATTTTGAATGTAACTTTTTTTTTTTAAATAGGAAGGGGGTCATGCGATACATGATTTCAATACAGAATTTTAAGACAAAATGAATGCCGAAAACCGCACATCGATATGTCAACCCGTTTCGGAGATATTTACATTATTAATCGATACCATGAAAAGCAGAAATGAAATAAATAAGTACATTAAAATCTTACCTATCAAATTTTTTGTTAATAGTGTTTGCTAATGAACATTAAAACCCAATTATTTTAATAAATGTTCAAACTGTTTTCCTTCAGCTGTTTGACAATGTGCTAATCTTAAATAATAGCCATCAAGCACATTTTGAATCATTTCGCGTGGAATTCTGTTAGCCACTTCAGTTATACATTCTCTCAGTTCATTAATTGTTGCTGGTTTCTTTTTGTACACATTGTCTTTCATGTAGCCCCAAAAGCGAAATTCATCATGCGAAATGATTCAAAATGTGCGGTTTCATTTAAAAATGCCATTGCGAACGACTTTAAACACACTCACTACTTCATGATTGAAAAAGAATTCATTAAATCAGTTGGATTATTACAGATGATTTTAGGTTGATATCATGATTATTGTTGATATTATGATATCCAGAGTCAGATGTTCATCACGCGAAATGATTCAAAATGTGCTTGATGGCTATTATTTAAGATTAGCACATTGTCAAACAGCTGAAGGAAAACAGTTTGAACATTTATTAAAATAATTGGGTTTTAATGTTTATTAGCAAACACTATTAACAAAAAATTTGATAGGTAAGATTTTAATGTACTTATTTATTTCATTTCTGCTTTTCATGGTATCGATTAATAATGTAAATATCTCCGAAACGGGTTGACATATCGATGTGCGGTTTTCGGCATTCATTTTGTCTTAAAATTCTGTATTGAAATCATGTATCGCATGACCCCCTTCCTATTTAAAAAAAAAAGTTACATTCAAAATGGCGGTTCCAAGATGGCGGACCAGATTTTTGAAGTCACAGTAAAATAGTATTTTCAATTTGAGTAGGATCCTCAATCATACCTACCGCAAAATCACCTTTGTATATGAAATATTAAGCCGTTTCCAAACATTTCCCCCACCCTGTATAATGGATTAACGTAATTCCATGAGTCCAATAATAGGCCTATTCATGTACATTTTCGTTAAGGGGGGGGGGGGGGGAATGAAGTAGTCTTTTTCTCTCTGAATGCCTATGTATTTTTTAGCGCTAAATCCGAATCTGAACTCTGGCACCTCAAAAACGTTTGCTTTAGGAGATATTATTGTTATTTTACTAAAAACCTGAAAAAGTTGGTTTTAGATGTCCGCCATATTGCAAGTATCTCAAAATCTAAATTCTACTGAAAATTAAAATAACATATTTGAATTTATAAAACCACAGAAAATAAAATAATTATTTCACAATTATTGGTTTGGCATTTTCTTCTTTGCAATGTGCCGAAATTTGAAATTTTGACCGCCATCTTGGAAATATCTCGTGATGAAAGCGTTGTTTAGGTGTTGAAGTTCTGATTCGGATTTAGCGCCTGAAATGACATATTTATATTCATAAAACCACAGAAAATAAAATAATCAATTCCCAATTCAGACGTATAGTTTCAAAACCGGTCATGTCCAATTTTTTCAGAAAATGAGTTTTTCTGCCCACATTATAATGTTGGTATCTCTGCTTAAGATCTGCCAGCTGTTCAGTGTCAAAACTGGCTAAAACGCATTTATTTTGTCATTTGAAAATTGAAGTTATTATCAAAAACCGTCATGTCCAATGAGAAAATAGTGTCAGAAATGATAGTATGGGTCATAAATAGTGTGGGTCATGTCCATTCTGTAACAAAACTTGCCATGTCCAACACAATTTGCAATGGTGATTTGGAAGATTGTTTTCATAACTTGCCATGTTTAGTTGTCATTGTGGATCTTTGAGTGCTCTTCAATAAATATTATATATATTATATTTATTCATATTTTAATTCATGGGTTGGCCTTCCTGATTTCCTTCTCATCAGCTGAGCCAATTCTTCCAATTCCATGAGCAACATAACCTGCCTATAATCTGCATTGTGCAGGCAAGTTGGATCAAATTATTGAAATTCTACTCATTACTTTTTTTTTATTTATTTTGATCCCATACTTCTATTTATATCTTCAATGTTGTTCTAGTTATTTCGTGACATAATAAATAATACTATGAATGTATCTTTCCAACCTGACAAAGGAAGAAAGAAGAAGCGGCAGCCTGAAAAATTGATGCATAAAAACACTGATTTACCAGATGATAAAGAAGAGCTCTGTGAACTACAAGAAGATCAAACAATATATTGAAAGAAGTCATTATAAAAGCATTGAGCTTTCATTTGTAATTTTCTATTGTTTTATTGTAGCCTACTGACTGTATTTTATTTTGTGTGTTAATAACAAGAATTTGAATGCCAAACTATGACTTTATTTCACTCAATAACCAGACTCTTAACACAATAATATTAAGTGTCAAAACAGATTATTTTTGAATGATCATGAAGAATTTTCTCATGGTAAACATCACTGTTCAAAGTATCATGGTATACCTCTTTTGTCTTTAATGACAGAAAAATCGTACAGGACAAAGTTAATTTTAAAAACTGGTCATGTCCAATTTTCATTGTCATAAGTCTCCATGTCCAACCGTTTTCTTTAAATTAAAATAATAAGTTAGTTTGAAGAGAATGACAATTGAACAAACTGACAACTATACATAAATAGAATTTATTAATTTCGAATTCCTTTAAGTGCTATTAGTTTATACTGAAGACTTCCGCAAAGGCGGATATTGACAACAGTATTGAATAGCTGATGGAAATCGATGAATCGAAATTAATAAATTCTGTTTATGTATAATTATCAGTTTGTTCAATTGTCAGTAACTTCGAACTAACTTGTGAGATACGAGCCGATATGGCCAAGTTAAAAATGAATGCTGCTGTGCAGAAGGGTCTCCATGGTCTAGTGGTTAAGGCGCCAAACCGGCAATTGGGAGGTCCGTGGTTCGATTCCCGGTGGTGACTGGTATTTTTGTAAAGAGCATTCATCGATTTCCATCAGCTATTCAATACTGTTGTCAATATCCGCCTTTGCGGAAGTCTTCAGTATAAACTAATAGCACTTAAAGGAATTCGAAATTAATAAATTCTGTTTAAAATAATACCACAATAAATATTTATTTCAAGTCTTGGAGATAAAGGTATTAGACCCTGTTTGATAATATTAGAACAAGTTCTATGACAAAGACCAATCAGTTTAATAATAGCAAACTTTTTCTGTTTGCCAAAAATTTGTTCATGACATGACCAGTTTTGAAACTATACGACTCAATTATTGCTTTAGAATTTTCTTCTTCTTTGAGAATTGCCGAAATATGACATTTTGACCGCCATCTTGGAAAGAGGCAAGCGTTTTTCAGGTGTCAGATTCGGAATCGAAGTTCAGATTCGGATTAAGCGCCTAAAAATACATCGAAATTCATCAAGAAAAAGACTAATATTTAGTTTTACTCCCAACCAAAGTATTTAGGTAGGCCTATTAAAGTAATGAAATTAAATGAATACACTATGTTTTAGAATTACAGTAGGTGTCTTAAAAGCCTGGCTGAACGGGAATAGAGCCCGAGACCGTAGTAAAGTTGTAGCAGAGATAATACCCAACATAAAACACCAACCACAGCGGCTGCCGAATGTGATGCAATATACGAATTATCCAATATCTAATAACGGAAAGAAATCTAATCAAGTTTGGTCAAAGCCAAATATTCATCGAACCCAAGATTGGACTACGTCTTAGTGATATTGTGAGAGTGCATGTCGATCACCCATAAAAGTTGAAAGTATTCAGAGTTCAAAACTTGATGCTTGAAGGAGCGAGATGGTTCTCATAACCACGATTAGCAGACCATCTGCAGACGCGGTATCAATCTACAGCACACGCACGCAAGCACGCATGCGTTGGTATGAATAACGCAAACGCACTCAAACGGCCAGTCACTTTATTTTTCACTTACAAACCTTCGTAAAATAATTGGACACTCTTCACATAGCAAGGGTAACTGCCTGCAGACGATTATTCTTATAATTTTTGTACCTTCTTCTTAATTTTCTTCAAATCTATCTATTTTCCTTCACATCTTCTTGATTGCCAAGTGTAAGTCCCGGCTGTGACCTAACTTCGCTATTCTCGGTAGTAAATGTAGTCATAAATTTAATTTCTCTTTTCACTTTTCTTGAACTTTCTCTCTTCCATATTGCTATTTCTCTTATTTTCCTACTCCTCCCTCTTCCTCATTTTTTCTTCTCTTTCTCCTCCTTTTCACATTATCGTTTTCATTTTACTCTCCTCTTTCTCCTGCCATTCTTCTTCTTTTTCTCCTGCTAATCACCTTTTCTTTCTCTTGCTATTTTCTTCCTATTCTCCTTCTGTTCCTCCTCCTATTCTACTTGTCTTTGTTTTAACTAATCATATTTTGTTTTAACTAATCATATTATGCGAAATTTGTAAACTTACATGAACAAAGAAATCTAATCTAATCAAATCTAATCTTTCTCCTGCTTTTATACTTCTCATTCTCCTCCTATTCTCCTTCTCTTTCACCTCCCACTACATTCTTTCCTCTATCATCTTCTTTTTCCTCTTAGGCTCGTTTGCTTTTCCCTTCTTCTACTTCACTCCCTTCCCCACTCTCTCTTCCTCCTCAACATCGTTCTAAATTGAATAGAGGACAAGCAGTGCCCTAACTTGGCCTTCCTTAATAATTAATCACAAGGAAATTAATGAAATTACGTTTTCTGTCATATTTTTCATAATCTTCTTTTTCTTCTTTCTGGTAATCCCGTCATCATCCTCCTCCTCCTTCGCCTCTTCATCCTCCTCCTCTTCCCGCTCCTTCTACCCCTCCTCCTTCTCGTCTTCTTCATCATCCACCTCCTTTTTCTTCTTCACGTTCTTCTCCTCCTCATCCACTCACTACTTCTACTCCTCCTCCTCCTCCTCCTCCTGAACCTTCACCTCCTCCTCCTCCTACACCTTCACCTCCACCTCCTTATCATTCTCTTCCTCCTCCTTTTCCTCTTCCTTCTTCTTCTCCTCCCAATTCCTCCTCTTCTTCTCTTCCTACCCCTCCTCCTCCACCTCCTCCTACACCACCACCTTCCTCTCCTCCCAACACTCCTCTTCCTACACCTCCACCTTCTCCTCATCATCATCCTCTTCCTCTTTCTTTTTTCCCTTCTTCTCCCCCTACTCCCTCCCACAACATCACCTTCTTCTCCTCCCACCCCTCCTCCTTCTACACCTCTACCTTCTCCTCATCATCATCCTCTTCCTCTTCCTTCTTCCCCTTCTCTTCCTCCTACACCTTCGGCTCCTACTCATTCTCCCCTTCTTCTTCTCCTCTCCTCCTCTTTCTACACCCTCACCTCCTCATCATCATCCTCTTTCTCCTCCTTTTCCTCCTCATTCTCCCCTTCTTCTTCTCCTCTCCTCCTCCTTCTACACCCACACCTCTTCCTCATCATCATCCTCTTCTTCCTCCTTCCATTCCTCATTTCCCCCTTCTTCTCTTCCTCTTCATTCTCCTACACCTCCACCTGCACCTCCTCCTCATCATCATGCTCTTCCTCCTTCTTCATCACTCCTCCTTTTTTTTGAGCTCTTCTCAGCAACCTTACCTTCATCTACTCCTCGTTCTTCTCAACTTATCTTTCCACTTTTTCTTCTTTTTCTTTCCCCTCTTCTATTTCTTGATCATTTCTTCTCTCCAAAGGCAACATGATCCTGAATGTTGCTACCACAGAAGATAGAATATTAATCAACACCTATTCTGAGGTACCACTTATGATCTGAATACTACTTATGAGCGCATGATAATGCTTATGGAACAAGGTAACGACTCCGAGCTCATGGTTTAAGTTAGAAGTACACGCGGTTTCAATCCAATCCCAACCAATCATGAAGAGGCATCTTATTAATCATGCTTCTATTGGATTGGACCCTCCTTCTTACACATGTTGCTCATATCGTTAGCAACTGACTATTGCCTGGCAATCGTTCACGAGGCGTTTGGTTTTTGATTGGAAAATTGGCAGCAACTGCTGTTCAAATTGTCCAACTATACACTCGCAAATTGGACAGCAACTTGCCAATGGAATTTCAGTTGTATGATAGCTCCCTGTCACGATCCTGATGGAACGCATTATGTTAATACGAATTTTGGCGTTTTAAAACTGATTATTACCAATTTACTCACTCTATTTTTGAATTTCAAAGGTAACACACAGAAAGATTTTTCCTACCATACGTATTGGTTGCTTCCAGAATATTATCACGCACCCCTGGAAGCACCCTGTCTAACTGAACGCTTTTAATGAACTTGTAATAATTACGGCGATCAAACAAGTCAATGGCTTCTGACCTCACAAAATATTATTAAAACAACTCAAGTAAACTCTGTGATGTTTTCCATGTCGAAATATTTGATGAACAATCTAATATCAAAATTATTAGAAGTCAACGCATCCTTCTAGTATCTCCATTATAAGTGGAGTCGGCGTAGCCGAGTTGGCTTAGCGCTGGTCTGATAAGCCAAAGGTCCTGGGTTCGATCCCAGTTGATTACAAGATATTTTTCTCGAGCCACTCCCGTGTTTCGGAGGACACGTTAAGCCGTCGGTCCCGGTTGCATATAAAAAAAAAGCAGTCGTTAAAAAAGCGGCGAGGTTGAACTACCCGTAAGGGTCTCCCCACCACGAAAAGCCATACGAATTTACTTTTTTTTTTAGTAAGTGAAAAGCATAACTAAATAGAATTAGTGTGAGTTTTGATATTAAATTGTCAAAGAAATTCACTTATTCTTCCTGTTATTTCAGTCAAATTAGTGAATTTCGGGTAAGAAAGGAAAAACTCCAACATGGCTAGAAATCTTGATACAGCACCAGAAAAGCTTGCTGGATAACATACTAAAAGTCTTCAAGAATCCTAGCTGTGCTTTGGCCGCCATCTTGGGAATACTGTAAAATTTTCTTACTTCATTATCGGCTTTAAAAAAAATCAAAACCGAACTAAGACTTGGATAGAAATATTCATTTCTACCTCTTTCCAAGAAAACAAAATTTGCAGGAACTTGATACTAAATCAAGCTTTCTACCATTAAAAGTGTCTCAATTTAAAGTTTTTCGAAATTTTTGTAATTTCTAGGAAAGTTAATAATGTTTAATTTTGCTAAATTTAAACAGCCTGGATCTCACTAAAGGCACTACCTAAATTTGCAATTCATGTAATTCACAATCCCTCTGACGAAAATGGAGTTTTCTACAACTTGGAATCAATTTCTCCCTTTCATCCGTGGTGGTTTTGGATCTATACATCCAATTTTTTTTTATATTGCAGATGATGCCCACATGAGTTTGGAGACTTGTGCGTGATGGATGAATGATGAGAAACAACCATGGCTGAATGAGATTCGAACCCAAGACTGCAGGAACGAAGCTAGCCAGAACCCTATCTTATCGCAGACAAGCGCTCCTACCAACTGCGCTACCAGAGCCTATTTTGATAACCCACGGAATAAATTAATCTGCATTGACATCGCTTTCTAACCTATTATGTCTACTTTATGACGTAGCCGTAGATAGAAGTCTGTAAAGAATTGTTCGGAGTTTTATTTTTCTCACAGAGAGTAAGGTTGAAAATATACACCCAGATGTTCACCAGAGCCGCCGTGATTATAACTGTAAGTTCTAAATTTCACATTGTTTATTAGTATTGTGTATGTTCACAGGCCAACATGCTTTTTATTTGATTATTTTGTTTGAATTTTCAAAAATAGGTCTGATAAGTGCGAAACGTACACTACCTATTACGTTTTGGTTGGGAAAATGTTAACAATATCGTCATTAAACGGTTTCGAAGTATGACATTTGGCAAGATCACCGTAACTTTGTATGACGAATTCCTGTGTTATGTGGTAATCTCGTCAGTTGATGATGATTATTGTGGAACGATGATGACATAAGAATAAAGAAGGACGAAGAGGAGGTGGTGGTGGAGGAGGAGGAGGAGGAGGAGGAGGAGAAGGAGGAGGAGGAGGAGGTGGAGGACTAGGAGGAGGAGGAGGAGGAGGAGGAGGTTGAGGAGGAGGAGGTGGAGGAGTAGGAGGAGGAGGATGAGGAGGTGGAGGAGGTGGAGGAGTAGGAGGAGGAGGAGGAGGAGGAGGTGGAGGAGGAGGAGGAGGAAGAGGAGGAGAAGGAGGAGAAGGAGGAGGAGGAGAATAGGTAGCTGGTCAGCACTTAATTGGAGATGGGGCACTTCCTTGACGTTTATAATAAACGAGAGATCTGACTGGCAATTAAGAATGAGGCGAGGAAATTGTCACCGCGGGCCAAAAACCGGCCGGCCGGCTGCCTACTTGTTTTCGGCAATGGAACTGCTACTCAAGAGGAGGAGGAGGAGGAGGAGGAGGAAGAGAAGGAGAAGGAAGAGAAGGAGGAGAAGATTATGAAGAAGAGATGGGAAGAAGTAAGAACAAGAATGGAAAAGAGAAGAAAATGTAGTGGCAGAAGAAGAAGAATAAGAAGAAAACAAGAAGAACAAGAATAGAAGGAGAGAAGAGACGTTTCATCGAAAATTATTATCGGCATTCGCAAATTAGACTACTGCCCACTTACTTACCACACACTTGCTGTTCATCCGTAATAATAAAATGGAAAGGTGTAGGAGAAACCAACCTGACCAACCCATGTCTGTCGCCTGTGGCTCTGCCTGCGAGTTGCGAGCGCGCTTCCCTGCGCGTCGTTCAGTTAGCTGTCCAAAAAACATGTCTGATTCATGAGTGCTGACATTGCTGCCGTATGCTGATTTTCTATTTTCCAAATCAGTTTAATTAATGTTCTAGTCTAATGGATGAAAGTGAAACTTTTAAAAATATTTTTTATTAAATTTAACTCGTATGGAAATTTAAATAAAACGGAATTGAACAGTTTAAACTAATTAATGTAATAATGGATGGGTTTGGAACGTTTTCGGTTTTGACAAACATTACTTTTTTTTAATTCAATTTTTTTATTCCATACATATAGGCTACAAATCAACATAATTTTTTTAAATATAGTATCAAAGAATACTAAAATTAAAAATCTATAATATTATTTGTTAACTAGAAATGTATGAAATAAAATATGTTATACCATGTGTGTTATTTCTAACAAAAGCATTTGCTCGTTCGCTGGTAACCGCCATTTAGTTATAGCTCTAGACAATGAAATTTAAATAAATGAACAGTTATTATTTCAGATAGCTGAAATAATGTGGAAAATTAATAAAATTATGAAGTTCAAAAAAATTGATACGTTATAACAATAATTTTTAGCAGATTACAACATATTATAAACCCTTGATAGGGTGTTTAAGATCCAAAAGAAAGCGGCTAGGTGTATAGAAAGAGTGAATAGATTAGATTCATGTAGGCCGTTGTTCAAGAGACTTGGTCTCCTAACTGTACCCTGCTTATATGTGTATGAAGCTACTTTATATGTAAAAACGAATGATATTAACCAAAATCTTGACTTACATGATTATAATACAAGAAGCCGAGGAGATTATCACTTGGTGAGTCACAATAGTAGCTTATTCAAACAAAAACCTAGTTATATTGGTAGGAAATTCTACAACAAGCTACCGCAGTTTTTGAAGAGTCTTGAAAATATAGAAATATTTAAAAAACAATTGAAAAAATATTTAGTTGATAAAGCTTTTTATAGTGTACAAGAGTTCCTTTCACATCAAAATTAAGCCTCACCTCAACTAATTGAAGTAATTATGGTATCTAGTGTATAATATTGTTGATCTGACTTGTCTTATACTCCTTAACTGGAGTCTCCAAGACGTAATCTACAAAAAAGATAGCTAAAATAATGTGAAAAATTAATAAATTATGAAGTTAAAATTTTAATTGATAAGTTATAATAATAATTTTAGCAGATTATAACATATTAATTATAATACTTTCTATCTATAAGTTTATATTGTGGATTACGGTTCAAGGGAGGATGAGGATTAAATCAGGTGTTACATTCAAGCACTTTTTATGAGAAGAATAGAGTTTATTCATATGAACTGAATAAAAGTGACAGTTCAAATTATTATATTATTAGTGACAAAAGTGTAATTGTATATTTATCATTATTTGGAAAAGATTTATCTTTTTATTTCCCAGGTGCTTAATTTTTCATGATTCTGGAGGGAAAACCAGTGTTGTGATGCAAAATGTTGTGCTTTCAAAATCGTTTTACCTAGTATTTTGTTACCTAGTACATACCAGCATAAAAAACTGATATACACTAGAAAGAATATCCAATGGTAACACGAAATATTCAATTCTTGCAGTGAAATTATTGACATACAATTTATAATGTATATTTATTCATGATATTTACATAATTCATAGTATCCTACCTATATTGCTGTTGAATATAATAATAAGGGTCCATAGACCCGGGTTCATTACGTTTATTTTGGTTCAAGAAATGAAAATTACGTCAAATTTAACACACTATGTACTAAAATTTAATAGGAGTTTCAAACCCCCTTTTTTCAATATATCACAGAATTTGAATTCTGTATTAATCATTTCAAGAAAAATGTAGACAAATTTTCTTTTCCAATATACAATTTTGCCGATTATATTAAATTTATAGCAGATTATATCATATTAATTATATTTTTTCCATTTTCAAGTTTAATAATGTCTTGTTTTCACACGCAAGTTAAATTAGAAAACATTTGTTCTAATAAAATTGCTACCAAGTACACCCACATAAGATAAAATGTTATTCACGATAAAAAAAAATAATAATATCGTGTGACCTGGCTGGCTGGTGTCAGAGTTCTCAGGTCGCACCTGAACAAAGTTCAGGGCCTCTGACGTGACTTAACGACTGTTTTTTTTAGGCAGCCCCGGGACCGACAGCTTAACGTGTCCTCCGAAACACGGGAGTGGCCTGAGGTAAAATCTTTCGGTCAGAGCTGGGATCGAACCCGGGTCCTTTGGACTAGCAAACCAGCGCTTAGCCCACTCGGCTACGGCCACTCCGTCAATTCCGATAATTATTCACGATAATTCCGCATAATAAATAGTATATTGGGGAACTAATCCAATAAAAGTTGATCATTCAAAATGAAATATAATAAGAGTAATGGAATATTCTATGGAAATTTGAATTTATTATTTAACTCTTGCAATGAAACTATTCAAATTGAACTGTTTAAAACGAGTATCGCACGAGCTCTAGTCCGTTTCACGTAATCTGTATATTTGCATGATCCAATTACAATATTAGTGGATGAACTTTCACCTCACGATCTTGAAATCAATATTCAATCAGCAACATCGAACATCTTCAGAATATTGTCGAGAGGTGTAGTTTGATAAGTTGTAGCCGTTGTCGTCCAGTTGAGGGCTTTCATAATGAACGTAAATTGATTAGACAACATTATTTAAATAAAAAAAAAAAACTTAAAATAAAAAAAGCACAAAAAATTTATTTTGAAAACTGAAAAACAAATTTGAAATAATAATCAAATGTTTGAGAATAGAAAGAAAACAAACAATTGCAATATAATGGGATACTGTATAATGTAGCCTTTAAATCTTTTGCTCTGATGGAATGAATTTTTTGATTGAGTAATCATTCAAATTTTATTAATAATTTTGAAAGTGGTTAGAGGTATCTAAACCTTGTCGACTGTTATTCTTTTTTTTGGAGGATGAAGCCTACATAGGTCTGAGACCTGTGCGTGGGTAATGAGTTGGATGATGGTGATTGATGAGTTGGACCTACAGTTTTAGGTGGGTTCCGAACCACCAGAAAGTGATTCTACAGCAGAGAACAGTGTCTTTGTTGTCTCCAGCAAAACGATCTGTGATAGCCATGTTGTAATAGTCACAGGGAAAGTTGCACGGAAGTAAAAATTAAATTAAACCACCGTAAGATGACGTCATTTTACAGAGCTCAATAGGGAAGTCGTTGCACTGGCTCCGTCAAATAACGTCATCTCACGGTGGTCAAATCTAATTTTCTTTCGTGCAACTGGCCTCTCACTTACAGTCTGTGGAGTCGGCGTAGCTGAGTTGGCTTATCGCTGGTCTGATAAGCCAAAGGTCCTGGGTTCGATCCCAGTTGAGTACAAGATATTTTTCTCGAGCCACTCCCGTGTTTCGGAGGACACGTTAAGCCGTCGGTCCCGGTTGCATATAAAAAAGCAGTCGTTAAAAAAAACGGCGAGGTGGAACTACCCGTAAGGGTCTCCCCACCACGAAAAGCCATACGAATTTACTTTACTTACAGAAGTCTAGCTGGAATACGCACAGCTAGAATTATATTAAATCTCTCAAGCTAGAATATGGACAGCTAGAATATCTACTAAAAGTTCTCACTCTAGGGCAATTAGTGTCTCCCGATTGGACAAGCCTTTATTGAGACATTGATTAGCACCAATATCCTGTCATGTTGTCATGTTGTCATGTTGTCATGTTGTCATGTTGTCTTGTTGTCATGTTGTCTTGTTGTCATGTTGTCATGTACATTTACTTTCGTGTTGGGCTCGCGTTGTTCAATCCTGTTTGAAACTTGGAAATGCTGCTTATCTATAGAAAATGCTTGTCTACGAATCTGTTATCAGTAATTTTCAGGTAATCGAATAAATTCCAAGTAGTAGAACTTGTTTAAACGAGAGAAAAATCTGGATGCAAAGACGAACGTAATACATAGATAATACTGGAAACTGGCAAGCTATTGCATGTAACTATGAAAGTGGACCAGTTTCTGTATGTATATTCATACACCCCTTCGATAGCGGCTCACGGAATCTGGTGGAATTTATTGGAAACTGTAATTTGCTTACATCCCACTGTCTATTAGCATAATAGATAGAAGCGGTGATATTGATAGAGACGCGACTTCGTACTGAATCGAAAACACCATTCTAGATTACAATTATTATTAGTATATGTTGGGCACTGGGCGTGATTCCATTCTATAACGTTCCATCATCAGATGTAAAAGACGAAGAGAGAGCGAGAGAAAAAGAGAGAGAGTAATATTACGTGAGAACTGGAGCATTGAATTAGTCAACTAATAATAATGGATTTTTCTGGCCGCATTCACCTTCTATCTTGATGAATTCAAATTGGATTTGTGAATCAGTATAGGCCGGACCTTCGATACTGATAAAGTGAAAGAAATGCAAAGATCAAATTTGACGTTTGCTGTTGGAGATGTCCTGAAATTCTACGATAATAATTTTATTATTAGTTGAATACAAGATGGATTAGATAATTTCAGCATTGTGCAATGAGTTGTTAGAATCTTGCCGAAGTTATTATTTTTGCGATGAGTTATTTCTTTTTGTTGAATTTTGTTGATCCATGTCGAACTAATTGGGAAATAGTAAATAATTTTCACTTCGACGACGTGCAAAACTATTTAATGAGTTGTTAGAATCTTGTCGAAATTATTATTTTTTTGATATATTATTTCTTTTTGCTGAATTTTGTTGATCCATGACGAACTACTTGTGAAATAGTAAACAATTTTCACTTCGACGACGTGCAAAACTATTTAAATAAATAAAAAATTTCAATTTTTTCTAATCAATCCGTAGAGTATTTTTGTTTTTCACACGATTTTTACAACTCATGCCCACGCTCAGACTCTGTGTCTTGTGGGTATTTTTTTTTCTCTTTCCATTGAATAGAAATATTGTATAACTTCTGCATCAATTAGTATTCAATTTTGTATATTTCAGATGTATTTTTTATGTTTCTGATGTTTATGTGTTTCTTTGTTATGAAAGATAAATAAAATTTGATTTAAAAAAAAATTATTATTTATTTTACATAGTTCTGCATGAAAAAAATCTGTTTTTTTATTAATTTTAAGTGGTCCTGCATGAATTAGTAAAAATAACTACTAAATTATTTCCGGCTACAAATAATCATTCACCTTGTAATGTTGGTGTGAATTCCATTATCACAGAGATTAAGAGGGTTTTATGTTGTGGTGTCAACTTAGTTGTTCCATGTTAATGAAAATTTTAGACACCATGCAGAAAAATATTTGTGGATTACTGATAAATGCTATCAATTTCTACTTAAACTACTGATATATACTATAATAATAATGATTTATTTGCCAGAACATTTATAAAACAAAACATTTATGATACATACATGTGTTTTTAAGAAATTCGTAGCTGTTAGCTTGTTTTACATTACTTGGCTTACTCTGGGGTTAAAAGTATTGGGATTTTAAAAATGTATTTGCCTGTATTATCTATTTATTGAAAATTATGGTCTTCCTGATTATGTGAATCCTGTTTCACATATTTTTTATTACTAATTTTAATTATGAATTAATACTGCTATGATTAATTGCATTTGAAATTGGGCTTATTGAGTACCGTACAACATTTAAGATTGTGAATTACAGTTTTCACTTGCCTAACCCAAGAATATACATAAAAAATATAGAAAAACTTATCTTTCATGAAATTTTTTATTGAATTTTTCCATTATTCAACTCTATCAATGTTGTGATTATAAAATTCGTCTATTTTTGAAGGTTGGAGCTACACCATTTATGAAGAGAGGGAAACTTATTACTGACAAAATAGCCTAAAAGGTTGTCACTAAATAAGTTTCAAAGTTCAATATACTCACTGCAACAAAACTCACTTTGTGTGATGCCCATTTCGCACTGTTTTAATAATAATAATAATAATACATTTTTTATTTTCCGCAAATCTTTTACAACATTATTACATAATTCAGAAATATAATAAAGTTTTAAATTTAGCAATCCAGTAGAATCGTTCAATTTGTAATTAAATTCAAAGATGTTAGTGAAATCTATTTAAATATGTAATTGATTTTTCAAGAATTTTCCTTCAAATTTCTCTAATTTGAATAAAATTAGCCAACACGAATATCTTTATGATTATTTGCAGTGTATTTGAGCTTCAAACCAGGAAGGTGAGCAAACAGTCTAGTGCGCATGTGCATATTTCAGCGCCTGAAGAGTGAAATCATCTGCTACACGGTTTAGCGCGTTAATAAATGAGAGCAGATTATTATTTCCTCTTCAGCTTGAACAAGAAAACTCGTCGTGGAGTTTCGCAGCATGTTGAAACCAGTTTCTTGTGATGAGTAGCCAAGATCTTCTCATAGAGTAAACAAATCGTAAAGCTAAGGTGAAGTTTATCAGTTTATGTCCAGTGTCAACGACTGGCTAAGTGCTACAAATTAATGGCAGCGAAAATTTTCAACGAAATAGATTCCATTCAATCACACTACTTTCTTAATGGATGTATCAAATGGAAAAATGAATGGCATAATCAATTATTTCATCAGTATCCATTTTCAAGAAGCCAGATAGTTTGAGTCTGGAAAGATGTGAACAGGTTTTTGGGTGTTTGATAACCTGAACCTGGTTGTAGGTAATTTTTTGTAAGGACTTCCGTTTGTGATGGCATTCCATTTGTGCTTTTTAGTTTTTCCTATATTTTGATAGAGCAGATAAACAGCGAATGTTTGTTCGATTAGATGACTGAAATTCTTCATCATAACACGTTATCTATTGATACATTAGCATAGCTACTGTTGGTCTAAAAACCTGGTCGCAGGTGTTACCGCTTTTTTGTTTTTGTTTTCTAATAACATGAAGAATGAACTAATTCACTCCTTCTGAATTGACCTTTCTGTTAGCTGATAATATTTTCCTGTCACATTAATAAATCCATTTTTAAAACATTTGGACTATGCTTTGCAATTTTTATAGAGTTTAGTCCAATGCAATTTTTTAAACCTATTTTAGTTTTGTTTTTAAAAATTATTATAATATCATTAATATGTAATATCTTCATTAGGTGTAATAGTTATAGTCGATGAAAATTCGTTCTAAAGGTGTATTTTTTACAATAAATTTTGTACTTCCAAGAATGAAATAATATATGAATTCGCTATGAGTATTCATAGTTTAGAAGCTCCACTGCACTCAGATGCAATAGATACAGGTTGAGTTCCTCATGACAACAATTATGTATATTATTACTTTACATTACCTCGGTTCATGCGCGGATCCAGGGGGGGGGGCACTAGGGGCATGTGCCCCCCCCAAAGGCTCAGACACAATACACAAATAAAAAATAAAGTGCACAGCCGAAATTCTCAATGATGGTCTCAAAATATCGATATAAAAATATCGGATATTGGAACCAAAATATCAATATTTCGATCATATCGATACCTGATACCATATCCGATCCATCCCTATTACATTTGCAAGCCAAAGTATTCTCTATAAAAAAGGTTACGTTTACTTTGAAACCGCAGTGAAACAACTCTGTTGTGTGTAAATCGTTTCTTTTGGAGATTTGGAGTCAAGATTACTGCAGTAAGAATGAGGAAGCATCGAGAGGAGTTTGTGCTTTAGTTCAACCAAGTGAGTATGTTTGTGAACATATTACTGTCATATATGAGTTTAATGTGATACATCATACATATTATTCATGTCATACATGAATTCGATTAGGCCTATCAATATTCTTCCTCAAGTATTATAGAATAGAACATTCTTTTCAAAAAGGTATTTTTCCAGCAATTCATTTTCAACCATTCACATAAACGCAATACATTTATATATAAACACACACGCGTGCGCGCGCGCGCAATATGTTAGGGTATGCAACGCGGGGATACGGAGGGCTTGCATAGTATATATACATAATTATATACGTAGAATATATATTCTATGTTGGCGTCATCCATGTGCCCCCCCCAAAACAGATCCCTGGATCCGCCCCTGCCTCGGTTAGTGTTAATAGTTTGGTTGATAGATCTACTTCTGAAAGTTTTACAACCTCTAATATTCAGTTCTAATCCTCTTATATGAATTTTGATTATAGAAAAATAATTGAAAACTTATTTAAAAAATCGGCCATATTTTAATTCACAGGAGAAATGATAATACAGAAAATTACTTAAAAACATGTTTTGCTGCAAAAATGTTGTATGTTGAATAATGTATCAAAAATAGTTGACACCGTTGATGGATTCAATCAAAAATTATCATATTTATGCTCAGTGAGAAAATATTGAAAATTTACTTGAATATTTCGACTGTACAGTTGTTTTAATATAGTTTATTGGAATTATCACTTATAATTAGATTACTACTAATATCAAATGACTACAGTAGGATTAATATGTGACAAAGCAGATGAGTGGATCAGCAGAAGCATTTATGGCCAATGCGCATGCGCTGCCAGCCTCCTTACCCACACCACCTTACGTCACATCAACTTGGGCCACGCCTCCATGTGCCAACTGCTTTATCACATATTAATTGCACTGTACCTTGATAGTCGTTGTGGTTAACCAATGGGATTTGACAAAAAATCTAAGGAATAATATTTCTGTGATGTTTTCCATAACGTAATCTTGA
This sequence comes from Conomelus anceps, assembly GCA_948455865.1. Lineage (NCBI taxonomy): Eukaryota > Metazoa > Arthropoda > Insecta > Hemiptera > Delphacidae > Conomelus > Conomelus anceps. Next base: position 105,730,196 of record OX418217.1, on the reverse strand, counting down.
TGAACAATCTTATACCAAAATTGACACAGTATTTCTATTCAAATTATGATTTTTACTCACTTGTACTGGTGGGATTTATTTAGCTTTATGAAGCTTCAGATGAAGCTTCTCTTTAAAAGATTATCCCTCCAGTACAAGTGAGTAAAAATCATAATTTAAATAGAAATAAAGGGTCAGTTGTGATATTAGATTTTAATATTATTATTATTATTATTATTATTATTATTATTATTATTATTATTATTATTATTATTATTATTATTATTATTATTATTATTATTATTATTATTATTATTATTATTATTATTATTATTATTATTATTTCATATCATGCACTGTACAGAATACAATATAAACACAAGTCAAATACATTATATCACAGAATCCTTAAAATCATTCATGTCAACACAAACAGTTATACATTAAAATTAAAAAATCATGGATTCAAAAGTTCTTCAATGCCATAAAAACATCTAGCAATTGACCACGACTTCAATCTTCCGCTGAATTCCCCTACTGATTCCAGATTGAATAATATTTCCAACCTGAACTAATTTCGGGACATGATGGACAAGATCTGGGCAATAACTGGATATGAGTTTGCAACATAAGAGCACTAGTTTTGTAGAGGTATGAGTTTGTAGTTTGTAAGAGGTAGAGTTTCAAGTTCATTTCAACAAAACTTTCATCACGCCAAAAATAACAATCAATCAAGTTACAAAGAACAGAAAACAAATTGACAGACAAATTATTGATATTGAGACTGTTGGGGAACTAATGATTCAATTTGTCGAGCTTTGCTCAAGGTTTTGGAATGTAGTGAGCGGCAGCAGTGCACGATTTTCGGCAAATACTGATCAAAAATGAGAGTTGCGTGTATGAGAACTGGCCCAGCGCTACAGGATAGCGCCACTCACATCTAAACCTTTCAGCGAAGCAATTTATTGGTTCAGTACACCACACGAACGCATTATCCAGTCAAGTTAAGCTGAGGACCAGCATGGACTACACTCACCGCCGCCAAAAAGAATAATGATTTGTGCATTGCCTGTCCAACCTATGACAGAAATTAAATTAATGCCATAAATTGCAGCGTTGCAACAGTTGATGACACAAAAAATGGCTGCATGTTATCCATTTGAGTAGAATTGTGAGCAGTCTATGAGATTGGACATTAATTAGTAATAAATTGCAGCACTGCAACAGTTGATGACACAAAAAATGGCTGCAAGTTATCCATTTGAGTAGAATAAATTGTGAGCGTTCTTTAAGATCGGACGATTAATTAGCCTTTGGGTTACGATAGGGAAGAGTGGAATTTCTATCAAATAAATATAGGAGTAGAACTTGGGAATAGTATGAACTTTGCAAACAAGTTTTAGAAAAGTTGTGCAGGGTTAGATTGAAATCAAAATAAAGAATGATCAATCAGCAATTTATTGCATTCAGAAGAGTGAAACTTGTATTGAATAAAGATAGAAGTAAAACTTGTGTTGGAAAATATTGGCAATAAATTAAAGTTTTGGAAAAACAATTGAGACTTAGTTGCGCTAGGATAGAGTCCAGTTGTGGAATGAAATCGTTTTCAAGATTATTAGAAAAATCTGATGAAATATTATTATTTATTTATTTATCATTTTGTAGAAGAACAGTTATTTTATATAGTTATTTTAAATTATTGACGATGCCTATAATGTAACTTTGTGGTGGTTTTCGGCTAATAAACGATTATTGCTGATTCAGCTACTTCTTTCACAAAAATCCAAATTGAAAAAAAAAACTAGGCTGTAATAGAAATAAGTTTATTATATTGTAAATTTATCTTTTAAAATAAATTTATCCTTATATTTAAATAAATTTATCTTTTTTAAAACAAAATATGAATTTCTGGTGGTCGTTTATATTAGTGGACTTTTTGGTGATTTTTTTGTGGAAATGAGCTTAATCCTTATTGGAAGGAACAAACTCAATTTATAGATTATTTATATTAACCCCCTATTTCATACTTCACTTTCCATAAAAAACATTATCAACACAAAATTACAGTGATAATGATAAAAATGCAAAATTTTTCACCTATGAGGATCCTAAAAATATTACATAGTAGATTATAATAGACTGACAAAGTATGCTACTCGTACTGTTACGGGTTTTATTCCGTGAATGTGAATGATAACACGGAATATACCGCCTGGAATATTCTGTGTTATCATTCACCTCACTACCTCATTACCCAGGCCACAGAATAGATATAGGTATAATAAATATTCTGTGCTCAGGCACAAGTCTCAGACTCATGTGGGCATCGTGAAGAAAACATTAATTTGTCAAGAAATGAGAAAATAACAAGCTGTAAAAACTATTAAAGTTGAAGTTTGTGTTTACAACTTAAATTTTCCCAATAATCTAATAGCAAGTAACTTATCTTATCTGAAAAGATAGAAACGATTGTCTCTCAATAGACATCTATAGCTGCTCACTCCAATGTACCCTGCCCATTTATCAGTTGGGCAGATCTATTAATCTTTGCGATGTATTGGCGAACCTGAGATGAAAAGTGCATGCAAATTTGAAAATTGCATAAAATTGGTCTCCGAGTCAGCCATCTTCGGTTGTTTGGCGGGCGCGCGCTCTGTTTGCCTGGGGCAGTCAGGCAGTAGGTCAGTGTTTCAGGCATGTCAGGGAGGGGGGGGGGGAGGGAGCGAGCAAGCAGCCTTGAAGAATTGAATTGCGGAGGAGATAATTCACAAAATGAGCCAATAGCTGCAATGAAGTGCGATCGATACAGTTCGGGTTAGCGGACCATTGCTGAAATAATGGCGAGGCTACTCTAATAAACACCAACTGCGCTATTCATAATTTCAAATTAATAGTATTACTCTAATAACTTGCATGCATTTTTATTTCAAAGCAAATCACATTCATTCAAGTTCAGTTGCATGAACAAGCCGAGCTTGGCAACATTTGAAATGTAAAAATTATAATATTACACCATTATTGCATTGTTTTCTTTGTAGTGGGAAGGTAATATTGTGGAAAATATCCATGATAAATAATAACACTTGAAGTTGTCACAACCACATATTAAAAACTGTGAGATACGAGTTTCGGTTATTACACCATTATCAATCTCAAACAAACTAAAACTAAAGTACAGAGTAGCTTAATATATGCTAAACACAGAATGATACTATTGGCTCAGGAAGAAAGTGCCTCTGATATGCTGACCTTCAGTGAAGATCTGTGATTGGCTGAAGGCCATAACAAGTCACGCCCACTGGTGGGAGGAGCAACATGCAAAAGTGTCACAATCAAGAGCCAAAAACTGTGAACACATAGAAAGGAACAAACAAGAGTAGGCTAGAATTAAAGATTTAAAATTAAAAATTTGAAGCTGAGTGAAACATACGACTAACACATAAATGAAACATACAAATAACTTGCTTACATCATAATTGTGGCCTACATTTTGATAACAGTAGGCTTCTTTCGTGTTTTTCTTGGTTGACTATACAATTCATTTAGCTTCAATTTTTTAATTTTAAATCTTTTAATGTTAGGATACTTTTGTATCGTTCTTGTTTGTTGCTTTCTATGTGTTCACAGTTTTTGGTTCTTGATTTTGACACTTACTTTTGCATGTTGCTCCTCTCACCAGTGGGTGTGACTTCTTATGACCTTCAGCCAATCACAAACCTTCAATGAAGGTCAGCCTATCAAGGGGCACTTTATCCCACAGTAAATAGTTTCATTCTATGTTGAGCATATATTAAGCTACTCTGTACTTTAGTTTTTGTTTGTTTGAGATTGATAATGGTGTAACAACCGAAACAAGAACCTCGCGGTTTTCAATAAATCATTCTTTGTAGTGGCGAAGGCGATATTGTGGAAGGTATCCATAATGAATAATAAGACGAAATTGTCATAAATAAATCTGGTTGTGACAATTTCGTCTTATTCATTTCAATAAATCACGGTTGTGATAACTTCAAGTCTTATTATTCATTATTATTGTTCTTGTTCTTGTTCTTGTGTTCTTATTCTTGTACTTGTTCTTGTTCTTGTTCTTGTACTTGTTCTTGTTCTTGTTCTTGTTCTTGTTCTTGTTCTTGTTCTTGTTCTTGTGCTTGTTCTTGTTCTTGTTCTTGTTCTTGTTCTTGTGTTCTTGTTCTTGTTCTCGTGTTCTTGTTCTTGTTCTCGTTCTTGTTCTTGTTCTTGTGTTCTTGTTCTTGTTCTCGTTCTTGTTCTTGTACTTGTACTTGTTCTTGTTCTTGTTCTTGTACTTGTACTTGTTCTTGTTCTTGATCTTGATCTTGTTCTTGTTCTTGTTCTTGTGCTTGTTCTTGTTCTTGTTATTGTTCTTGTGTTCTTGTTCTTGTTCTCGTTCTCGTTCTTGTTTTTGTACTTGTTCTAGTTCTTATTCTTGTTCTCGTTCTCATTCTTGTTCTTGTTCTTGTTCTTGTTCTTGTTCTTGTTCTTGTTCTTGTTCTTGTTCTCATTCTTGTTCTTGTTCTTGTTCTTGTTCTTGTTCTTGTTCTTATTCTTATTCTTGTTCTTGTTCTTGTTCTTGTTCTTGTTCTTGTTCTTGTTCTTGTTCTTTTTCTTGTTCTTGTTCTTGTGTTCTTGTTCTTGTTCTCGTTCTTGTTCTTGTACTTGTTCTTGTTCTTGTGCTTGTTCTTGTTCTTGTTATTGTTCTTGTGTTCTTGTTCTTGTTCTCGTTCTCGTTCTTGTTTTTGTACATGTTCTAGTTCTTATTCTTGTTCTCGTTCTCATTCTTGTTCTTGTTCTTGTTCTTGTGTTCTTATTCTTGTTCTTGTTCTTGTTCTTGTTCTTGTTCTTATTCTTGTTCTTGTTCTTTTCTTGTTCTTGTTCTTGTTCTTGTTCTTGTGTTCTTGTTCTTGTTCTTGTTCTTGTTCTTATTCTTGTTCTTGTTCTTGTTCTTGTTCTTGTTCTTGTTCTTGTTCTTGTTCTTGTTCTTGTTCTTGTTCTTGTTCTTGTTCTTGTTCTTGTTCTTGTTCTTGTGTTCTTGTTCTTGTTCTTGTTCTTGTTCTTGTTCTTGTTCTTGTTCTTGTTCTTGTTCTTGTGTTCTTGTTATTGTTTTTGTTCTTGTTCTTGTTCTTGTTTTTATCCTTGTTCTTGTTCTTGTCCTTCTTCTTGTCCTTGTTCTTGTTCTTCTTGTTCTTATTGTTGTTATTGTTCTTCTTGTTCTACTTGTTCTTCTTGTTATTTTTTTCATTTTGTTCTTCTTTTTCTTCTTTTTGTTGTTCTTTTTCTTCTCCTCCTCCTCCTCCTCCTTCTTCTTCTTCTTCTTCTTCTTCTTCCTCTTCTTCTTCTTCTTCTTCTTCTTCTTCTTCTTCTTCTTCTTCTTCTTCTTCTTCTTCTTCTTCTTCTTCTTCTTCTTCTTCTTCTTCTTCTTCTTCTTCTCGTCCCTCTTCTTCTTCTCTTAAACTCATCATCATCATCGCCAAACCATTACCAACGCACAGGTCTCAGACTTATATCCTCCGATGAATCGGCGTTCCCATCTTTCGGAAGCCACCATACTTAAACTTTTACTTTCAACGAAACTACAATTATTTACATGTGCGCGACTTTGTGATCACTCTGTAGGTGAAATAGAATTTAATTTTTCAATTTATTCATTCCAAACACACATACAGCACAAAAATAACAAGAATCTTTACAGTAAAATGATGAAACAGAATAATGAAAACGTTATCTACAATCGAAAAAACATCGTGCATATTACATGTGCATGCTTTGTGTGTCTGTGTCACTATCGACGCGATTACACGCTTCAATTGACACGCTGTGATTCGCAGAAGTTGAGAAACACGCTCGTTTATTGGCGTCTAGAACGGCGCGCGGCCACTCAACTGTCAACAGCCGACTATCTTTTAACACTATTTGCGACGTGAAAAAAGACGCAAGATTATGAAAGATGTGCTGCGCGCGACAATAATATGAGAGGGGGCGATCTAAAACGCTCGCACTCGCGATTCGTCGCAGCCGCGTTTCGCTAGCAGTAGCAGCAGCATGAACTGCATCACCAATCGATTGGACGCTGTATTGCGAAACAGCATCAGTCGCGCTGTGTTGCGTTCCTCTGTGCTCTGCGTATCCGAACGACCTCGATTTGTCGCTTCTTTTGCGCGTTCATCAGATGCATTCCGGCGTATTTTTCGCTTCCATTCATCCATTCATCTACTTTGAATTTGTATTTCAACTTGAAATTAGATTGCTATTGTAATTATTCTGACATTTTTTTCATGGGAGGATATGTGTCTGAAACCTGTGCGTTAGTAATGGCTTGGATGATGATGATGATGCGATAGCTCGTACTGGTTGGTGCTTCACTCTCTCTCTCTCCCACTCTCTCTCACTCCCTCTCTCTCTCTCTCCCACTCACTCTCTCTCTCTCTCTCTCATTCTCTCTCTCTCTCATTCTCTCTCTCTCTCTCTCACTCTCTCTCTCTCTGTGTTCAAGTGCAGGAAAGATAAAGGAACAGTCACTCTCTCTTGAGTAGGAGGAAGACAAGATGAAGAAGAAATATAGGAATATAGAAGTATATACAAGTATACAAGTATAGAAGTATACAAGTATACAAGTATAGGAAACAAAATATAGAAGAACTATTTCAAGAAAAGAAAGAAGGAGTGGAGAAGAAAATAGAAGAATGAAAGGAAAAAGAAAAGGAAAGAGAGTAGAAAAATCGAATAAAAAGAAGGAAAGAAGACGTAGAAAAAAGGAGGGATTGAAGAAAAAATGAAAAAAGCATAAGGAGTAAACGGAGGAATATGGAAATAGGAGAGAAATTAAATGAGAGATGGAGTAGGAGAAGAAAAGACGGGAGATGTAGGAAAAAGGAGAAAATAAAAGAAGGATTGTAGGAAAAGGAGAAATAAGATGAAAGACGACGCGAGAAGAATGACAAGATCACAGAAGTTGGAATAACATGAAAGAAGAAGGGAGGCGGAATCAGCAGAGTAAATGGAGTGTGGAGAGTAGAAGAAGATGGATGAAAAAAAAGGAGAACAACGGAAATAATACAAAATGAAAAAGGTGGCAAAATGACAGGAGAAGATCAGAAGAATAAGAAAAAGAGACAGAAACTATATGAAGGGGAAGGAGATGATGAGGGAAGAGGGAAAAGACGAGATTAAAAAATAAGAATAAAGGAGAGGAGGAAGAAGATGATGATGTGGGTGAAGAAGAAGGTGAAGCGGAAGGAAGAAGGATTAGGAGGAGGAAGAGGAGGACGAGGAAGAGGAGAAGGAAGAAAATTAGGAGGATGAGGAGGAGAAGGAGAAGAAGAATAATAAGATGATTTTGATGATAATGATGTCTCAGATGTTTTAGGTGGGTTCCGAGCCACCGGTAAGTGATTTTACAGATAAATAAGAGATTCTGATTTGCTGGTTTTTACTGTATTGCGGATCCAGAACTAGTCGTTTTAATTGAATATAGCTTTGGTCTCTAGATCTCTGGTTATTTGTTTCAGGTGCTGCAGCCGGGGTCTTCCCTATTACGCCCTAAATTATATCGTTATTTGTAACCAATTAGAATGGAATTCAATGACGAACCATGCTAATTTTAAACAAACTGAAAATTATTTTTTTACTAGACAAAATTCCACACTGACTAATAACAAAACTATTTTCAAGACTTGAAATTTCACAAATTAACTCTCATTGTATGCATGAAATTCTAGAAGTTTCAAGAAAACACTTTTTGGTTTGTTAAAAAATTGCCGAGTATTTTTAACGTTTGATTGGAAACTAGATTTTAAAGGATGTTTCAAGGAAAAACAGGTTTAGAAAAATGTTCAGGCCATTTTTAGAAAAATTAAATTTTCAAGTACTACTGAATATTTTAATTGTAAGCAGGTTAACATATTCTTGTTTTGTATGTAAGTAAGCAATGACTTTAATAATAAACGAAGATATATATCGAATCAACAAACATAGGATGTCGTCAATTAAATTTCTCGATAAATATCCAGTCAGCTGTAGCAACAAACTCAATCTGATTTGCAAAACTTCAGAGCTGTTTGCAATCGGAATCTTCCACTTGGAATAATGATGTTTATTGCGATGCAATGAGCGTCATTGTTACAACGGCCATTTTAAAGTGACCCAGTGGCCACTGAACTGCTGCTCTGATTGTTGCAGTTGTTTCAGCTACTCAACCTCAACCAGACAAGCTAGCCTACCACGATGACGTCACACAATCACTAAAATTATTATCGATCTCAGTAGAGCAGTAGTTGTTGCACTGAATGGACCAAAATAGCGGAGAAATGTATCTAAAAACAACAACAATGACGAAATGTTCTCATTAAACCTACACCACAATGGTATTTCTTTTCTTTTTTCATCTTCATGTTCTTCTTCTTCTTCTTTTAAATTTGATCGATTGATTGATTCGATTTTGAAACTTCTTTATTGTTACATTATCAACATACAATACAATAAAAATTACAGTTTTCATAAAAATAAAGCACAAAGGTAAAACCTGTGTGGGAAACAAAAATAGCTGTGATGTTTGTCTATACAATCAAATATTTAGCACAACAAAATGGATACAACACCAATCAAGTAGACAAAATCCTGAATAAAATGAAAAATAAAAATCCAAAACCTGCAAACCAAAACAGATTTGTCACACTCACATATTTATTTCAACAAAAATCACACAAAATAGCTTACATCTTCCAAAAATCCGGATTTAACACATCATTCAGAACAACAAACAACCTGAAACATCAGATCCAACAAATACCAGCTCACCTAACAAACAGCACAATTCACAAATTCAACAAACCAGGAATATATAAGCTCAAATGCAACACATGCCCCAAGTACTACAAAGGACAAACAGGCAGATCATTCAACACAAGATATAAAGAGCACATCAAAGCACTACATTCCAACTCTGACTCAACATTTGCAGATCACTTAATCAACACTGGACACTCACACAATAACATCCAAACTGACTTAGAAATTCTACACACATTCCAAAAAAGCCACAAACTAAATACACTGGAGCAATATGAAGTATTTAAACACCATAAACAATACAGAACCAACTTACTCAACGACCAAACACAATTAAAATCAAACGCAATTTTGAACTACATAATGGCCGCTCATCCAAACCTCAACAAAGCATGACCCCTGGCGGCAGGCTGACGAAGCTTCTTTTCAGAAGTGAAATGCATTCCTCAAGCATTTCCAATGTATGTGAGGAAAACATTATATAAAAATGAAATACAATGTCAGTTTTAATATTACAAAAATAGCTTTTGAACAAAAACAACTCCTTAGAATACATCATCTACCGGCCTTGAAATGATAACAAATTAAATTTAATAACAAAAATATCTAACCATATTTCAAAACTGAACATCTACTAAGAGGTGTAAACCGTCCAAACCGTCAACAGATTTATAATAGTAACAGAAAAATATATAATTGTAACATTTAAATTCTAAGTAGAATAATTACATGTAATTAACCTAAACTACGATTTCAGAATACCTACCTGTCATCCTCCATCAAATTGTGGGTACGCAATTTTAAAAAACAAAACTGACATTCCTTGATATTAGTTGGTAGATGGTTGAAAGACATTGGGGTCAAAAAAGATAAATTTTTCTGAATACTAAGATTTGATTTCATTATCCTCCTCTTTTCAATTTCTCCATCTTCTCCTTTCTATCCTCCTTCATCTTCTTCTTTCATTATTTTCATGTCTTCTCTCTCTTTTTCCCCTCATTCTTCTTCTGTCTTTTTTTATTCTTCATTTCCTTCTTCACCATCACCTCCTTTTCATCTTCATTCTCTTCTTCTACCTCTCATCACAGATCCTACCATTGATTTTGGTTATTGGTATTGGTTCTAATGTTCCTCCTCAACATTTCTGAAATATTCTCTTGTTTTTCCGCATCATTATTTCCTTCTTCTTCAACCACTACAATTCCTACATTATTTCATTTACTTAATAAGGTAGAACGTAGAACTCTTTTCTCATTTTTGTTCCCCACACAAATCATGTTTATACAGATGATAGCTTCCAGTGAAAGAAAATCTTGAATTACAGTAGAAACAATTAGTCTGGGCGCGTGGCTCTGGTTTCACTACTAGCCGTCCTGTTAAAAGTTGACTAGTTGACCTTGAAGACATCTGCAGCGTCGCACGGGCCACATGTTTTTAGAAATGAGCGATAAACACTCCCCTCGCCATAGCTGACTACCAAACGGCCGTGCGCCTAGACTAATTGTTTCTACTTTACTTATAGAACTTAAGCCAGAGAAAATTGAATATTAGAATAGCCTTTAATCCAACTTTCTCGTCCGAATTCATCTCGCTAGAAACCACTAGCCATCTGAGAACGAAGAAACATTTCAATAGATCCAGAAATTCAATTAACAATCCAGTATCTATCAATCAATGGATTTGACATTTCCATGTCATTATTATATTGCAGAAGAACGTGGAACTACAGTAGCCTAAACATATCAGTAGCAATATGAGAGTGGTAGAGTACTGTACTTTCATTTTAGCAACATATTACTCCATTATCTGTTTTATGATCTGGTTTTTGAAATAAAGATATGAGTCACGACCCTTCGGAAGCTCTCACATGACTAAGACATTCACATGGTACTGTTCATTTTAAATTTATTGGAAGGAGAGAAATCGATTTCTTAACTTATTTGTGACGAAATGAAGAGATAAAATGATTTTTTGGGGGCAAGGAGTGGTCATAAAATCAGATTGTTGAGAAAATTGCAATGTCTGTTTCTGCTGATGTCAATTCGGCAATTTCTTCGAGATAACTTCATGGTTAACAACATTGGAATTGCTTTCAAATGCCTTATTTAATGATTAATACTTTTGTTGAATTATGATTACCTATCTTCAATGACTGTTCCGTGTTTAAATAAGGTTGTTGGTCTTTAGAAAGAAGGCACTTCAATTTAGTGTACGGTATTTGAAATATTTCTCATTCGAATTTTCTAAAATTGCTAATGCATGATTAGTACACACGTTATTGCGTGCACGTAAAATATCAAAATGGTTCAATATCTAAGAGCTAAGACAATATATTGTAGCTATGGTTTTATAATGTCAAATTTGATTACGACTCATGATAAAAATCTTGTATTGGAAGCAAGAGCGTTTCCAGATTGGGAGTTATTTTTTTTTTAAATAAATAATTTTCATTATAATAATGATAATAATAATTACTACTACTACTATAACAATAATAATAATAATAATAATAATAATAATAATAATAATATTATTATTATTATTAGCCGTAGAGCTCCCGAAGTGGAAGACGCTGAGCAAAATGATGATCACTTATTGGACTTGGTGGTGTTCCTCCTGTTCGCCCACCAGCTTTTCATTTTCCGAGAAAAAGCAGCTTTTCTTTCTTCACTCCATTTTGTTCCGACTCTTGGAGCTTTAACCTCTGGAATAATTTCCCATTCATTAATTTTTGTTCTAAAGTTATTTTGATTGGAAATGTCATTATCAGTAATTTTTGCCAGAACTAGATCTTTTTTAACATTTTGAATCCATTCTCCTCCATTGGCAAGCGAAGCTACATATGTTACCAATTTTTTTGTTATTCTATGATCAGGAAGCCTCATGATATGACCATAAAATTTAAGGCGTCTTTTTCTCATGTCTGTTGCTATATTTGAATGTTCTTCAACTATGGTATTTTTCTGTAATCTATTATTATTTTTATTATTATTATTATTATTAATTTATATATATATTTTTTCGTGATTGGTCACTTAGGACCGCGATTTAACAATTTAGACATTTTTAATCTTTGATGATAATCTCGCAGCACTTGTCCCCGTCTTTTCCGTTCTTGTTCAGACAAGTTCATTGTTCTTCTTGTTCTCATCTCCTCCAAATCTCTCGTGAAGTATCAATCTTGAGTCTGAAGCAGTTTCTATTCTGAATTTCTTCAAACGGTATGTTGAGCGTTCTAAGGTCCTTGTGAAAGCCATCAAACCATGGATTATTTTTCTTTGAATCAAAATATTTGAAAATCTTGTGTGTAAGTCGGGAGGGGTCCATTCTGTAGAGATGTCCATAGAATTTTAGTCTTCTTTTCTTGATTTCTGAGTAGATGGGATTCATGTTTTTGTAGATTTCCTCAGAACTTTTAAGGTGGTATCCATCTTGTGTAAGATTTATTATTATTATTATTATTATTATTATTATTATAATTATTATTATCATCATTATTATTATTATTATTATTATTATTATTATTATTATTATTATTATTATTATTATTATCATCATTAAATTAAAAAAGCCAAGTCTGCAAGACCAAAGTTATCAATGTTATGTAGGCCTAATCATGTACCAGATAGGCAAATATATGTGAATCCATTTCTCACCCCATACTTTAAAAAGATACTATTTGAAGCTAAAAAAGTAAAGCTAGCAAAAAAGTATCAGTTTCTATGGATCACAAACTCAGCAAACTTGATGAAAAAGCACGAGAAAGCGCAAACAATAAAGATAAATAATTTATGTACATTAAATGAATTGTAGATAACTAAGTAGTTGTATGATAAATCAACACAATCCCTGAAGTAGCATTAAAAGGTATTAAACAAAGATAGTAAGACAGTTTTTTTTCCTTAAATACAATCATAATAGAGATTCATTTGGATTTATTACAAAATTTATTGATCATTAGGCAGAGACTACATTCTTGTAGATTGATTACCATAATTCCATTAAGCTGTTTTATGAAAGATGGATTATCCAGAAATAGAAAGAAGAAATAAGTCTTATTTTCACATGTATCATAGTGTCATATCGAGTAGAACATTTTTCAGAAAAAATCAGAATATTCATTGTATGAAAGGACTTCATTTGAATATCAAATCGTTGAACAAATACTGGAACAGTTTAACAGTCATACTTGATGACATAATAAATGATCTAGACTTGATAGCAGTAACAGAAACTGATTTATGCGAGTATCAAGCAGGTTTGTTCTCCATACAAGGTTTCTCCCATCTATATAAATGCAGGGAAAACAGAAGAGGTGGTGGAATATCTTTATTTGTACGAGATGAATTTTCCCATAAATTAGTAGATATAGAAATAGAGTGTTGTGAAGCAATAGGGGTCGAAATGAAGTTAGACAATGCAGAGATCCTAGTTATTGTAATCTATAGACCTCCTAATCAAAGTGTAAATAATTTTCTGAATGGTCTAGATTTCAAACTCAGGATGGATATTGTGGGGAAATACAAGAGAGTTATTCTAATGGGTGATATGAACATAGATTATAATAATCCAGATAATTATGGTGTACAACAATATTTAAATGTATTAGCTACAAATGGTTTTATAGAAACTATTCATAGCAACACTAGGGAAGAAATGAGACTAACTGAACTGAAGACCTCATGTATAGATCATGTTAACACTAATTGCTCCTTGAAAGATTTTTGCTCGGTATTGATAAGTGAAAAAGTGGCAGATCATTTTTTTGTAGGTTTTAGAATTAAGTTTAAAAGAGAATCCGCTGATAATAAGAAAGAGAATGCAACATACACTGTCATCTCAGATTACTTGGTAAAAAAGGGTATACATGATTTTAATTGGGATACTTTGCTTGTATATGATGACCCTGAAACTATATACAATAGAATAACTAAAATATTTGAAAAAATTTATAATAAAGCAAAAATATCTCATTGTAATAAAAACAATAAGCCCAATCCTTGGATAAATCAAGAAATAATGGAGGAGATTAAAAGGAAGAGAATTCTATGGAACCTATTAAAAAAATATCCTGATAATGAAGAATACAAAAATAACTATAATTCATGCAGAAACCAACTCACAGATAGAATACGGAAAGCAAAGCATAAATACTATCACGATAGATTCTCATCAGTATCTAAGAATGTCAAAAAAACTTGGAATCTCATCAACGAGCTTATGAATAATAAACAAAGGAAATCTGTATTAGATTCTTTAAAGAAAAATTTCAAATTAAAAGATGAGGTGGAAGTTAAGAAAATAGCAGATGACTTCAATAAGCATTTCAGAGATAGTATTAGAGATTTAATAACAAACAACCAAGACCATATAAATGGAAGAAATGCAATAGAGATAAACGAATGGGAAACTGAGGAGAGGAATGCAATAGGCATAGATAGAATAGAAGAAGAACAGCTAATTGAAATAGTAAATCAAATAAATCATAAGACAGGACCTGGAGCTGATGGTATTTTACCGAAACATATAAAAGCAAATATACATATTTTAAAGAGAATCATATTAAAACTACTCAACTTAATAATAGAGAAATCAGATATTCCCAAACTAATGAAAACATCCATTATAACGCCAATTTATAAAGCAGGAGATAAAAATAAGATGGCAAACTATAGGCCAGTTGGAGGAATTTCATACTTGATGAAGATACTAGAATGCCATATAAGAAATTTTCTAACAATGTATTGTGCATGTTTCGATATACTGCCTGCTTTTCAATATGGATATGTAAGCGGCAAGTCATCGCAAGATTTGCTTGAGGATATGGTATTTAAGTTGAATAAATCACTAGATAAAAACAAATTTGGCTCAGTAGTCTATCTGGATCTAACAAGAGCTTTTGACACACTAGACTACAACATTCTAATGGAGAAACTACAGAAAATAGGAATAAATAGAAAATTAGAATCATTAATGCAAAACTATTTTAAAGATAGAACTGTCAGAGTGAAAATTGGAAATGTTGTGAGCAAAGATTTGACACAGTTCTCAGGTGTGGTTCAGGGAAGCTTGATCAGCCCAATTTTATACAATATTTATATTCACGATATAAAGGAATTAAAGTTAATCAGCACACCTTATCTTTATGCAGATGACACCGCAGTGATGGACATAAATAAAGATCCAACAATCTCGTGTAATAGACTCCAAAAGGATTTAAATAAGCTTGTAGAATATTTTCAAAAGAACAAGATTTTTATTAACACAAAAAAAACCCAATATATTATTTTTTCTGTGCCACAACAAAGACTGGGTATAATGAATAGAAATCTGGAAATTTTCTGTCATAGATATAAATGCCTCAGAGATCCAAATATGTGTAGCTGTTCACCAATTAAACAATCCAGAACTGTGAAATACCTCGGATTGCATATGGACAACGATTTGAAATGGGGAAATCATGTCAAACACTTAGTAAGTAAGTTGAGAGTTCAAGCATATCAATACACACGATTTAATACAGCTTTGACAGTTAAAGTCAAAGAGATTATTTATTTTAGTTTAGTAGAATCATTGCTCAGATATGGAATGATTATGTATTCAAATTCACCGAATTATATCCTCAATCCAGTTAAAAACTTAGTAAGAAAAATCAAATTAATATTATTCCAAGGAAATATCAGCTCACAGATTTTGACATTTGATCAACTCAAAGATTATATGGTGGCACTCAGGTATTGTTTTTCGAATGAATTTAATCGATATTGTGTAACTGGGATAGGTCAATATAATTTTAGAGAAGCAACTCAAAGATATGAAATGATACGATTCAGCAATAACTATGGAAAGGGAATTCCAGAATACTTTGTGCCAGAGACTTTTAATAGATTGCCCAGAGAAATAAGAAACACGAGGACTTTCAACAGCTTAAAAAAGATACTCAAATTGCATTTCAGAGCAGAATAAATAGTTTTATTGAATCATTACCTTGATAGTCTCCTAGGAGGTCAATGCTGTTGTTCTTTATCGTTTACTTACCTTGATTTTTGAAATTATAGATTAATTATTGATTCATATATTATGGTAACATAAAATAGAATTAATATAATGAAGATCTAAAAAAAAAACTACCTAGTTTTATTGATAAGGTTAGTCACTAGGCTAGAATAATGACTACTACAAATAATTATAACTTTAAAACATGAATAAGTGGAAATAGGGTACAAATAAAATATGAAGAGACTATAAAATTCTTTCTTTTATGAATGGAATTCAAACAAGTAATAAGGAGGAAGGAGGTGAAATAATCAGAAATTAGCGTAACCCAAGCGAAAAAATAAACATGAGCATTCTATAAAATACAAAATGAGGTTATGGTCCGGCAGTGGAATGTGATCGTTGAACAAGTAGATATTAGATTTGATTGAGGCGTTTGAATTGTTGAGTTGATGTTTTCTTTTGTTGGTCTGTGGAGAAAAACTATTATTGTATTGTTATTGTTATATTATGTGTAACCTACAAAAATATTATGATTGTCGTATGAACCAATGTAGTAGAAATAATAAGTGTTAAAAACATCTCCAAAAAGCTTTAATAGCTTCGGAGAATTATTTAAGACTGATAAAATCTTTATTTTGTAAAAATTTGAGGAAAATAAATTGAAATTGAATTGAATTGAATTATTATTATTATTATTATTATTATTATTATTATTATTATTATTATTATTATTATTATTATCATTATTATTATTATTATTATTATTATTATTATTATTATTATTATTATTATTATTATTATTATTATTATTATTATTATTATTATTATTATTATTATTATTATCATCATTATTATTATTACTATTATTATTATTATTATTATAAAATAGTTTTAGAATGATGATTTCAAACAGAAAGTTTTATATTTTGATTAGCAATAAAAACAAGGGTAAAAAAATATTGCAGTTCTGAACAAAGCCAGATAGATAGGAAAGATTTAAAACAGTAGCAGTAGTTTTACGCTTTCATCTATTGACTAGCCTGGTTTTCAAGTACCGTACCGTAGTTAACAAGTCGTAGTAAGCACTGAGGGACAATAAAAGTACTGAAATAGAATAAATAAATGGAATTTACGATGGCAAAAAGTAGCTGAACGCTATAAAGCTGTCTCGAATGCATAGTGAAATAGTGAAATGAAGAAGTAATGTTATTTAAATTGGTTGAACAGGAGTGCAGTTGCGTAGAAAAGGTGGGACATGGCGCGTTAGCGGTGTTACGAGGGAGATTGCAAAATGTTTTTTGATTTCAACATCGAGGAGCCACTCATCAGATGATGGCGCGGGCCGTTACTGAACCGGAGCGGGGGGCTTGCGGCCTGCCACAGTCTCTTATAACGTGTTCAATCTACCAGTGAAGATCTAACCAACGTTAACAACTCGGATAGTAGTAGAAAAGAGAGAGAGAGAGAGAGAGAGAGAGAGAGAGAGAGAAAAAAAAAAAGAAAGAGAGGGAGAAAAAAAGAAAGAGAGGGTGTGAGAGAGTGTGTGAGAGACATTAGATTAGATTAGATTTCTTTATTCATGCAAATAATAGTTGGACAGTTACTAGTATAAAATACAATATATAGGCATCACCAAGTATTATTACATAAAACATTATCAGTTACTTATTACATAAACTTTTTAACTATATACAAACATGAAATTATGACTGAAAATGATATTAATATGATATATAGAAAAAATAGGAAAAAAGCTTGGTGATACATTTGTATGAAAAGACGAAGTTTGGGACGGTGTCCCTCTCTTACACTTAACCTATCACATAACAGAGAGTGAGAGTAAGAGAGAGCAGAAGAGTGAGGAGTAGAGTGTGAGAGGGAGAGAGAGAGTAGAAGAAAGAAAGAGTGAGCGAGAGAAAAAGAAAGAGAGAGCGTGAGAAAGATGAAGAAAGAGAGAGTGAGAGAGTAGAAGAAAGAAAGAGTGAGCGAGAGAAAAAGAAAGAGAGAGCGTGAGAGAGATGAAGAAAGAGAGAGTGAGAGAGTAGAAGAAAGAAAAAGAGACGAAAGAGAGAGATAGAGTGAGAGGAAGAGAGAGTGTGAGATGAGAAGAGTGAGAGATTAAAATAAAGAAAGTAAGAGAAGAAGAGTGAGAGAGTGGGAGAGAAAGAAAGAGCAAGAGAAAGATCGAGAGAGATAGCGTGAGCGAGAAAGAGACATATAGAGAATGAGTGAGAGAGGAAGAGAGCGACAGAGAGAAAGATAAAGAGAGCATAAGAGAGTGCGAATAAGAGGGATAGAGTGAGAGAAAGAGAGAGAGTGAGAGAGAGAGGAAGTTAGAAAGAGAGAATGAGATCGAGAAATATAGAGAAAGAAAGAGAGCCAGAGAGAGATAGAATGAGAGTGTGAGAGAGAGAGAGTTAGAGTGAGAAAGAGAGAGAGAGAGTGTGAGCAAGAGAGAGAGTAAGAGAGTGAGAGTATGAGAAAGTGAGTAATAGAGCGAGATAGAGTGAGGGTGAGCGGGTGAGAGATAGATAGATAGATAACTTGTCTTTATTGAGGCGAAGTTAGGACTCGCAGGTCCTCTCTTACACTTAAAGAGAGTGAGAGAGAATGAGAAAGATAGAGAGAGAGTGACAGAGGATGGGAAATATGAAAAGAGAGAGTAAGAGAGGAAGTGAGAGAGAGCGTGAGTGAGAGAGAGAGTGTGTGTGAGAGAGAGAGAGAAAGAAGTAGTGGGTGGGTAAGAGAAAGAGAATGTGAGAGAGTGAGTGAGGGGGAGGGAGGGAGAGAAAAAATATAGAGCAGTTTCCAATTCTTGAACCGATTACTACAGTTCGGCTGAGAGCACTTTCTATAGTGGTTTTTTTATCGTCCACCCAACTGAATTGTTCTTGCTGAGGAAAATAACTAGCTCGCATTATTTTGACGAAAATAGCTGTGAACTAACAATCTCAGGTATTGTTGGAAATAGTAGCCTGTCGGTGAAATTTCAGACAAATCAGCTCTAGTAATTTAGGTTGTGGTGATGTGGATGTAAAACCTCTGAAGTAGCATGCATGCATTTTTTATTATAAGCTAATTTGGTGTTAGCTTATTGTTTATGTTCTTTATATCATGATGTCCAAGTTTCTTTGTGATCTTCATTTTAGATTAATTTTTTCTTATATTTTATTCTGTCATCAAAGACACTGTTACGGGTTCTATATCTAAAATAACGCTGGCAACACTTAAATATATCACTCGCACTTTATTAACAAAAATTATCCACAACTCACACTGTTTAGTTATTTCTTACACAAGAAAAACAATAAAAAAAACAGATAAATCGATATTGTTCAACTGATAAAGAGTTTTCAATATTATTGTACAAACATCAATCACTAAATGTTGAAAGGCCAATCTAATATTAAATAATAACTGTACAATAAACTGTCAAATAATAAAAGAAGAATGTCAAAAAATAACAATTAACTTACGTAGAACAAGTCTGTAATTCAATAAAAGCTATGAGTAGAGTCCACTGGTATGGATTAAATAGGAAAATGAATTGTCACTGAAGGCACGGTAATTAATTATCAGAACTGTCACTTATCTGGATGAATTTCAAAGAAGACTGAACTATTTTACAAAAGTCTCTCTCTTATTTATATATTTTTCCGTAATCCAGAAAGAACTCCATTTTTCTATTAACGTCTACCGAATTTGATAAGATTCCTAAATAAAAAAACAAGAAGTTCTCGCATATTCCACAATATTCGATTTAGTCGATAAATTTCCATGAGGTTCCAATTAAACATTCCACCAAACTCTAAGCAAACATCATAAAAGTGTCAAAAGAAGAGTAATTAATTTCTTTGTCCAGAGACTTCTTGACACAAGCGATAACGCTGTAAATCCTACTTTCCATGTTTACCACAACACGAATGTGATATTACTCATCAAAATGTGAGATTGGATTGTTATATTAAAAATATTTACTTAGGGCTAAGACATCTCTGATAAATGAAGCTCATAAAACGGGGCAATTAATTAATTGAGAGAATAAAATGAATTAGAATTAAATTAATTTAAAACGAACAAATTGAAGCTCACCGAAATGAAGTCAAGGTCAACCAAGAAAAACAGTAAAGTACCGTTATTGAAATGTAGGCCAGAATTATGATGAAACCAAGTTAGTTGTATTGAATTGTTTAAAATAGACCAATGTAACTAAGGTTCTTGTTTGTTGCTTTCTGTGTTCACGGTTTTTTGGTTCTTGATTTTGACTCTTATTTTTGCTTGCTGCTCCTCCCACCAGTGGGCGGGTCTTTTTTTGGCCTTCAGTCAATCACAGACCATCAATGAAGGTCAGCCTATCAGAGGCCCTTTGATCCGCAGCCACTATTATCGTTCCCTGTTTATTAATCTTCTCTGTACTTTAGTTCTAGTTTGTTTGAGATTGATAATGGTGTAACAACCGAAACCAGTATCTCACTATTCTCAATAAATGTGGTTGTGACAACTTTATGTCTTATTATTCATTATGTATATCGCCAGTACAAATAATGGTGTCATTTTGTTCAGAATAATAAACAATTTTCGAAAGAGTATTTTGAAGTTCTTGGTAGAATTAATAGTTTTAGGGTAAAAATGTTTGAAACATTTTCTGGACGTCATTTTTACAAGAATTTGGTGCTTTATTTTATTGCTGATGATGCCCACATGAGTCCGAGACTTGTGCGTGGGTAATGAGATGAATGATTACTTATAAATGCCTGACGGTGGAGTGGGATTCGAACCCACGACCACTTAAACGACAGAAAGCTGAAGTTGCGGCGCCCCAACCAACTGTGCTAAGCGGCCCGCCAATATTCCTATTTCGTAGGACACGTGTTCATCAGTACATGCAAGCCTATAACATATATAAAAAAATTCCCTACAACTGATTCTGAATAATTACTTAACAAGCTGAAAACCTGTAAAACAACCTTTTCCCTAAGAGCAAGCAGTAATCTATTTTGCCGCTCGCTCAATGACGTCATATCTTACTTTTCGCTTGCGTGTTGCCAACCGTGCATTCTATGGTTATCGTACCTGACGTCTAAAATTATAGTATTTATCAAATATTTTACAATTGTTCATTTTTTAATAAAACAACTAGGCCTATACTCTCATTATTTTAAAAATATTTTATTGGAATGAAATTTTTTGGAAATTATTAGCACTTAGCCAGATCCTGCATCAAACATGTTACCAAATTATTGAACAAAACTATAATAATTATCATACAGCTGGCAACACTGAAGCTTGCCAGCTGATTAGTACCAGGTAAGTTTTGCATCACATTTAAGCCGCGTCTCCACCAACCGAAAATGTCTGCCAAACATTGTTGGTGAATACAAAAAACGGACAAACATTTTAAACATATGGGTCTCTGAACCTGTTCGTGAGTTCAATTGAAATGTTCGGTCTGTAAGCGAACACTGACGACTAACAACAGGTTTCTTCTAATACCCCCATCGCACCATCGAGAAGGCGTCCACAGGTCCACACCAAACCAACACCAAACAATGTTCGGCGACATCAGATTATTCCAGCGAACACTGTTTGCCGAGCATGTTCGGTTGGTGGAGATGCGACATTGTACAGAAATTACTTTTTCCTACAACTGCTCGTAAAGTAGTTCTTTACGTACTGAAAACTAATTGTAAAATACCTCTTTACTGCTCCGCAAGCGGTAAAGTACTTTACGCTCGCCAGCTGTTTACTTTACGCTTCTGTTTTGATTTTGATGTCTTCTCATTGGTGGATCACAGAATCCATGAAATTCACATAACCTCAACAATGGCGAACGCTAACCAAATCTGCGCACGGTCTGTGATGTTACAAACTACTAGCTTTTATTGTGTTGGAATCCAGAACTGCAGTTGTAGGAAAAATATTGTATGTAATTCGCGCGTGAAGCTTCTTTATCGCTCTCGCAAAATTACTGCGCTCCGCTACGCATCGCGCAGTAAATGTTTTGGCTCGAGCGATAAAGTCGCGCTTCACGCTCTTAATACATAAATAACTATATACAGATATTGAATGGAAATCCAAAACTGCAGTTAAAGGAAATATATTGTATGTATTTCGAGTGTAAAGCTTCTTTATCACTTTCAAAAAATTACCGCGTGACATGTAGGGGACTGTTCCTGTTTAGTTCTGTAGCTACCGTTTAGATGGAGTGTGGAAGTAGCTCTTTACGCTCTTAATACATAAATAACAATTTTAAGAATTTTTCCAAGTATTTGTACCTTTCCAATGTACCCAAAAATCTATATATTTGTTTTAAATTGTCATTCGCCACCTACCTTATCACGGTGGTCGACATGTTTTTATAATCATTTGTCGTTTAAAATGCTTGACCTATCGATTAGGTAGCAGTTAGCGGGTGTGAAACGTTTATTGGTGCCATCGAAGCATCGTTAGACGAAGTTAGGCCATTAATATGGATCGGAAAGGACCTTTTAGGCGGACGGCCTGCCTTGTTGAACAAGGTAATAAAATTGTAAGCTTCTTGAAAAAGATCGGAACAGTGTTGTGAGTGTGTATATCCGAGATTTTGAGAAGATAGTGCTGTGTTTTGGCACCATGCGCTAGGAATATTTGATTTTAAACGGGCCTGATGATAGTAGAGAAATTAAACGACTGTAGCTGCTTATCTGACTCACGTTATGTTATGTTCTGGGTCGTTGGATTATTGTGGGTTCAACAGTGTCGACGCATATTATGTAATTTTTATGGGGGCTTCGCCACTTTTTCGAGTATGCAGTTTCACATCTCTTCTTGGTTGTGTGTAGTAAAGATGAGCGAGGGAAGATATCGCGGCCGCTCACAGCTGGGAATGGCTTGTAAGGCAGGCAGCAAAGAACGCAGAAGAAAGGCGTGTAAGACGCTAGCACTGTATCATCGTTTTCGTCCAGAAAAAGAATAAAGCTCAAACTTTTATCGTCCCTTATTATAATACATAAATTTCAAATCAAATATTGTTTATTCCACAAAAAATACACAATACTATACGTCTGTGTGTAGGGGTGAGTTCTGAGAAGCCAATATAGGTCTATTAATCCAATTTATAGGCTATAATCGCCTATTTAATTTTCCAGATGGATTGATTGCTTAATAAATAGATTTTATAATATTTGATGAATAGATTAAACAGTAAAAATGAAAATTTAACAGAACAACGTAGTGTAGAATTATAAATTAGCTATAAATCATGTACTTTTGGATCCATATAAGGGAGGTAGAATAAAAATAAAAATGTATCATAGGAAAATTATAGAAATTATTTAACCCTAGAACGGTAAGCATTCGTAAATTTTTCGACGCTCTCTAATTGAAGAACCACAATTTTTCTGCTCTTGGATTTTCAGAACTGTCCAGCCAGCTAATCCTCCCATTACCATCACCGCTTTAGCATGCGTCATTCGTCTCATATTTGAGAACCACTGTTTCTTCTTTCTTTCTATTCTCTCCAATTTCATATTCGCTACAATATAAATAGTTCAAACAGGAAAATATAGAGTGTTGTGATAGTATAACTGTATATATTTTTCAACAATACTAACGGCCAGAGATCTCTGCAATTACATTGAAAACGGACTATCAATATTTTTTTCAAACTTCTTATATTATGAACTTTCATTTACATCAGAAGAGATGGTATAAATACTACATTATCATAATAGAAAAAATTCATTATAACTTGTTATAAATTGGAAACCCTTGAAGTCTTATCCAATATTATATATATAGAAGGCGAATCAAACTCAAAATAGAAATTTTACAATGTTCTAGACATAATACACAGTTAGTTAAATTTGTAAAAGTTTTTTTTTAAATCCCCTCAACAGCCTTAAATATTTTTTTAAAGTGTCGTATAATTTACGAATGCTTACCGATAGTGTACTTTCCAACAAGCTTACCGTTCTAGGGTTAAAAATATAAAAAAGTAAGTTAAACTGTAAAACATAAAATAAAAATACAAAATATTAAATAGTTAGGAACCCAAGTGAGCTTGAGACACGAGCTCACAAATAGTAGTTTATGCAACGATTTTATTTTGACCCTTATTAAGGCACGAGTTAGATGTAAGTTATAACACGAGCGAATGCGAGTGTTATAAGTATCTCACGAGTGCTTTAATGGCCAAATAAAATCGTTGCATACACTATTTTATCTACGACCACTAGTATACATTTAATTAAAACAATTTCATTTTACCTGTGACTGTCAGAGATACCCCTAACCTCTCATCATTCTCAAATACAAGAAGTTATAGTAGATTGTTAGGTTAGCAGCTTAGGTTAGCAGTTTGATCAAATCAGCTGATAGTTTCACAATATTGAATTACGATATTGATTCCATCAAAAATGCTTCTGATTGGTCCAGAACCTGTGTTATAATGTAGAACCTGTACTATAATGAGCTCTTTATACAACGGGTTTCAAAAAGCATTTCGAAAAGACAGCTGTTTTGGCATCAATTGTGAAACTGTAATGTATACATTATGACATGGTCGTAGATAAAAATAATAACAATATCCTCCGCATCGACAGGCAATTTTCTCCACGTAGTGAATAGGAAACGTATTGTGCAATAAAGCGGTCTAAATGGTAATTATTATAATCATTTATCATAGAAAAGAATTGTATCAAAGAGAAGATTTTACGTATATTCAAATAACCATCCAGTATCAGAAAGTGCTGTATCATTTCAGAACCATTAAAGAAATAAAAAATGAAAGAAGAATTTCATTAAAGAAGAAAAGAATTAAAAAATTAAATCAATAAAATAAAACACTATTCAAATTCATTCCAGACCACACAGCCATATCATAAACCGTGAGTCAACGAGAAATTTCTTTAAACATAAACTACTGTAGTTTTCATATAACTTGGCAGCAGTATGCTGGGTTCAGATGTAGCATGTCCCATCTGCTACACGCTGCCAAGTTATATGAATACTACAGTAACATTTATTGGGCCAATAGATCTCTGATGTTTCTGGGGAAGTTTTTATGAAACAACGGTGCCCGATAGACAAGACTATTAGACTATACGCTGACAGCCGTTCTCAATAACCGGGGCACAGTAACTAGATCTGACTCTTCTTGTTCTACTATCTTGACATTTTCTCAATTATAGGTCTACAAATGCAAAATGTTAATGATCGCGTAAAAGTAGAGTTAAAAGGTATAATTGTTTATCTTAGAAAATAATTGTATCAACTTGAATTGCAATTTATTGTATCACCGCATGACAATATGACATCTCATCGAAGATTTTGTGAGATTTAATTTTTTTAAATAAATTAATAAATATTTTGATCAGTAGAAAGGACTAAACATCAGACTAACTATCAACACATGCACAATTTCTTAATTCTGACTAAGTAAATTTAGTAAATAAACTTAGATCTATAGACCTTGAATCCTGACTACTTCAAGGTTTTTAGGCAACGCAGCACATTTGAAAACTTTTTAAAAACATGCCCATAGTTATTCACTGTTTCGGATGACGTTCTAGGCTTGTGAAAATTTTAAACTGTATAAAAATTTAATTCAAAGGACTTTTCGAGGATAGGGAATTGTCTTTTGGGCTAATTGGACTCAAAATAAAAAAGTTCAACTTGAACTTTCTGAAAAATAAATTGTGGAAAAGATATTGGTTTGACTCAGGTATTGCAATTATAGATCAATATAGTTGGTTATAAATTCCTAATTCTCATTTCAATTTCATCAAGTGGACTGAATACTCGATTTTCGAATAGAGCATTTTTTTGGAGGATGAAGCCCGTATAGGTCTGAGAGACCCGTGCGTGAGTGATGAATTGGATGATGGTGATTGATGAGTTGGACCTACAGTTTTAGGTGGGTTGCTAACCACCGGATTCAGATTCAGATGACTTTATTTGTGTAAATTTACAATTTATTTGAATGATAAAAGTATTATTAATATTAGCAACTCTCAGATCCCCTAGTTGAAGTTAAGTACAGTTGATTTTGAATCGTAGACATAATGATTGAATAGTTTGAGTAGAAAAGTTTATAAATACAACAAATATATATTCTAAGTACAGCTGAAATTGTTTTAAAAAAAAAACATAATGAAAATAGAGCTTGGATCTGAGAGATGAATTACACAAAGAGGCGAAGTCTTGGCCATTGAGGCCATTCTTACACTTAACCGGACAGAGAAGGTTCCAGGCTCGGATCACGGCGGTAACATGATTTTTTGGATAATAGCATTCATACAATTATCGAACAACTAACAATATTCTACTGTTGTCAATATTTCTTAATATGTCTTCAGTACAATTTATGGAATTAAAATTAAAGTTTGAAATTCATTACCATCTTGTTCTGAAAAATCTTATTTTCTTCCATCTTGTTCTTCTTCTCCTTCTCCTGCCTTTTTCATATTCTTCTTCTTTTGCCTGTTTTTCTTCTTCTCCTTTTCTTCCTCTGCAGGAAGGATTCTATTGTGTGTTTAATTTTTATTTTATTATTTTGTTTTAATTGTGCCTTGATAAGTAAGAAGTTTATCGGTGCTGAGCAGATAAACTAAGATAGGTGTGAGCATTGGTTTATTTATTTGTATTATAATTTAATTGTATAATAATTGGAGAGATGATATTTTACAATCTAATATTAAAACTGACACTATATTTCACTTTTAAATAATGTTTTACTCACATATATTGGAGATGCTTGAGGAATTCATTTCACTTCTGAAAAGAAGCTTCGTCAGCCTCATGATATTTTAATCATCATTTTCATTTTCATTCCTTATTCTTTATCATCATTCATGACCATTCATCATTCTTCATCACCATGTTTTCTCTTCTTGTTCATAACTACATACTTCTCTTTTTTATTTCTGTTATTACCTTTTGTCTAGTTAAAATTTAGTTAGTTTAGTCAATTCGCTTTCTTAATAACTTATACTATTTTTTTAATAAACTGTTTTTTTTTCTCAAGCTTTTACTTCAAACTTCAAAAACTTCAAAAACAAAAATATTTTGTAAATGATATGCAATAGGTCCCTCAAGACCTTGAATCAAAATAAATCAATCTGCATATTCTTCTACTTTCTCTTCTTCTTTTTATAAACATTTTTCCTTATATTTGTTTTATTTAGCTACATTTTTAAATATACTGCTTACAAATGTGGACAAAACTGATATGAATGAATACAATAAGAAACTAGGAGTCAGTTTTGGTTGCGCACAATTTTTTTTTACGCGGCTATGAAAGTATTGCTTAAATGGTGCTGATGTACCATTTACACGAGAGTGAAGGCAGAGTCAGGTCATCGCCGCGACAGGCAATTTTCTCCACGTAGTGAATAGGAAACGTATTGTGTAATAAAGCGGTCTACCGCCGAAAATATTGATCGATTATTCAACGGCACTCGTTTTTCCTGAAGCGATCAAACGATAGGACAGCGTCGGCGTCGGTCCATCATCAAAAAGCGGAGCGATTCGAATCTGCGCGCGATGAATCAGGACCTAACCTAACCGGAGGACATGGGCGCTGCAGCCGTCGGCTAAATAATAATAAAAAAGCGATCTGCAACGACGACAACGTCGACCGGTCCAGTTTTGAATTCAAATTTCACTCGAATCAAGTAAAACAACATTCACCCGATCGGCAGAAGAAAGCCTGCTCTTGGCTTGGCGGCTAAAAGTGAACATAAGAAGAAGGCTCTCTTCTCGTTTCATCCTTTGCTGGCTTTTTCTTTCTTGAAACCGCGTTGTTGATAATTAATGTTGTCTATGATCCATTTCTATTGCCTCTATTTGTGGCTTGAGATGAATTAAATTTTGTTCATCTCAGATACAAAAAAGGCTACATCAATTGTGTTGCTTTCTAAACGTCTCCAAATGATGGCTTGGACGTAGGAAGTAGCTCAGAGGTATGCAAGATAGTATACACACTCACCTGCGGAGCCAGACTTTTTACAGCTTACCATGGGATTTTACTGTCACATATTAGGTATGAATATTAGGTATCAAAACAAAACCAGAAAACCTTGATAGGGTGTTTAAGATCCAAAAGAAAGCGGCTAGGTGTATAGAAAGAGTAAATAGATTAGATTCATGTAGGCCGTTGTTCAAGAGACTTGGTCTCCTAACTGTACCCTGTTTATACGTGTATGAAGCTACTTCATATGTAAAAACGAATAATATTAACCAAAATCTTGACGTACACGAGACGCAAGAAGCCGGGGAAATTATCACTTGGTGTCACAATAGTAGCTTATTCAAACAAAAACCAAGTTATATTGGTAGGAAATTCTACAAGCTACCGCAGTTTTTAAAAAGTCTTGAAAATATAGAAATATTTAAAAAACAATTGAAAAATATTCTGTTGATAAAGCTTTTTATATAGTGTACAAGAGTTCCTTTCACATAAAAATAAAGCCTCACCTCAACTAATTGAAGTAATTATGGTATCTAGTGTATAATATTGTTGATCTGACTTGTCTTATACTCCTTAACTGGAGTCTCCAAGACGTAATCTACAAAAAAATACCCTGTGTAAAGGTGGGAGTGGACTGTTAAGAATGTGTTTCGGTGGGCTTGACATACTGATACAATTCTGTTAGCTCAGTGAGGAAAGCAATCACAAACTACCTCACTCCTCGTTTGTGTAGTACTCTCTTTGAACTAAAACATAGCATTGAGGTCTGAAGAGTCACCTACAGTCGAATCGGCTATGGTACTACCTACATGATCCATTTAGGCTCGTAACTTTCTCTAGTGTCTCTTGAATCGAGGAGCTCTTGAAATGCTTATTTTCTAAGGGTCAAATTATTTATAAACGTTCATTCAGAGTCTCTTAATTAGAGGAACTCCGGAAATACCTTTTTTCTAAGGGCTGTATTTCTGAATGTACCTTCAGTGTCTTTTAACTTGAGGAAATCTTGAAATGCCTCTTTTCTAAAGGTCAAATTATTTATAAACGTTCATTCAGTGTCTCTTGATTAGAGGAACTCTTGAAGTGCACCATATTTATTATTCTAAGGACCGTATTTATGAACAATCCTTCAGTGTCTGTCGACTCAAGAAACTCTTGAAATACCTCTTTTCTAAGGGTCATACAAACGTTCATTCGGAGTCTCTTAATTACAGGAACTCCTGAAATACCTCTTTTCTAAGGGTCAAATTATTTATAAACGTTCATTCAGAGTCTCTTAATTAGAAGAACTCCTGAAATACCTCTTTTCTAAGGGGCATATTTCTAAATGTACCTTCAGTGTCTTTTTTCTCAAGGAAATCTTGAAATGTCTCTAAGGGCCATATTATTCATGTACGTTTATTCAGTGTCTGTTGACTCAAGGAAAACTTAAAATTCCTGTATTCTAAGGTCGAGTATTTATAAGCACTTTCTTCAGTGTCTTTTGATTCGAGGGACTCTTGAAATGTATTTATATTTTTATATGTTCTATTGAAAAATGTAGACTACATATAATGACTACATATAGACTACATGTAGACTAAATATAGATGTTGGCTAATATATTTACATGTGTACTCGCCTACCATGCTGTACAACTTGAGGACGCCATAACTGTTAGTGGTAGTACATTGTAGAGATTACAATCTGCTGTCTACGATGAGAAAACATGAACCGACAGAAGCCTTGCCTTAGTTACAATTTGAACACAAAAACTGAAGACATGATGTTGTTGTTGTATATGCATGATGTTTCAGGGCACAAAAACACTATTGACAACATGATGTTCATTGATGTTTCTGGGTACAAACACACTATTGACAACATGATGTTCATTGATGTTTCTGGGTACAAACACACTATTGACAACATGATATGTTCATTGATGTTTCAGGGTACGAACACACTATTGACTACATGGTTCATTGACGTTTCAATCTAGAGGTGATTAGGATGACTTCATTTGTCACTAGATTTTAGTGTGTAATTTATTTTATTCGTAGTGACAAAGGTGATATTGTGACAATTTCGGCTAATTATTCATTGTGCAATAATTTATTCCTAATTTTCATTAATTTTTTTTATTGGGGCATTGAAATGAACTCATTTGTTTGCTCTGTACTTCTTGATGGATGTATTAAGGGTGCTTGCGCAGTTGAGCATCCAATACTAAATTATAATCACCATCACAAAATCATACACATGTTGAAGAATGGTAGTATTTACATCGCTCCAATCTGTTATAAACTATTCTATAGCATGTGTTAGATTGGCCGATGGTGATTGTTATTGAGTCCCGGTTGCTCCACTGTGTAAGCATCCTTAAACGCATTAAGGAAAGGACATGCAGTAGTAGGTGTTCTTAGGTGCTTGATGTTGCAATTTGGTATTTTCCGTAACATAATTTCAAGGTAAGAAGTACCAAATATTAAATATGTGACTGGAATTTAATCCTATTTTGCGTTGGAGAATTGGAATTGAATTTCACTCTCATAAAATTGCATTTTAATTTCAAATTACTATTAAAAAATTGCTTTTTGATTTCAAATTACTACTGACACGCATTTTCTTGTTTTAAAGTTTATCTCAAACTATTCATCCACTCTGGTGGGGCAGTTGGTTGGGGCGCTTGTCTGTGATTAAATAATACTGACTGGCTTCGTTTTCTGCAATCATGGGATCGAATCTCATCTAGCGATGGATGTCCCTCATCACTCACCCATTTACCTCATTACCGACGCACAAGTCTCCAGGCTCATGAAGACATCATTTGCAATAAAAAAAACTAATAACGCCTTGGCTTTTCTCGCACAAAATTAAAAAAAAAGTTTGCGACAAAGTCTTTTTTCCTACTTTTTTTGTTTGTTTGAAAATTACATTAATACAACGATCATTCTATCCTGAAAGCTCTAACCTCTAATAGTTATTTATGTATTAAGAGCGTGAAGCGCGACTTTATCGCTCGAGCCAAAACATTTACTACGTTACGCGTAGCAGAGCACAGTAATTTTGCAAGAGCAATAAAGAAGCTTCACGCGTGAATTGCATACAATATTTTTCCTAAAACTGCAGTTCTGGATTCCAACACAATAAAAGCTTGTAGTTTGTAACATCACAGGCCATGCGCGGATTTGGTTAGCGTTCACCGTTGTTGAGGTTATGTGAATTTCACGGATTCCGTGATCCACCAATGAGAAGACATCAAAATTAAAACAGAAGCGTAAAGAAAACAGCAGGTGAGCGTAAAGTACTTTTCGTCATACTTGTAGGTTATGGACAGTTTACCAGTCAAGCAATCAATGTGGTAAACAGCTGTTTACAGAAATCAAAAACAGCTGATGTAATTTGATGATTATTACCGTACACTGCGTGGTAAAAATCATCAAATGATTATTACCGCACGCTAATGGGTGGCTACTGGCTACCATTTCACTGAAAAACCATTTGGTCGAAAGCTAGATCAGCTGATCTAGAACCATTATTGCCACATTTCACCTTGAGTTGGTGTGTTGAGGTTATGTTTGTATAACAATGATTTATAGTTTCTTAGTTCAACTTATCTGCTATTTTAGACTTGTATGACGAAAAATGTCGTACGTAACTCATCCGGGAAGATGTTTATCATACTCGTATGTTAAACACCATTTCCCGCACTTGTAACGTAATATACTATTACCGCTTGTGGAGCAGTAAAGAGGTATTTTACAATTAGTTTTCAGTACGTAAAGAACTACTTTACGAGCAGTTGTAGGAAAAATACTTTAATCCTCTAATCCTCAAATCCTCTAATCATCTAAACCTCTAATCATTCTGACCTCTAAAATGAAGATGCTATAAAGGAGTTGGCATTATCGTTATGAATGTAATATAGTTTTACAAAATATCTCCTATATGATAAGTGATTTATATTAAATATTTTAAATATTTGAGCAAGTTTATGTTGAATTCTCCACAATAATAATTAATCGAGCCCGGTTTTTCCTGAATATGGTAACAGAAAATTCAAGTGACCTTTATGTTGCTGCATATGGATGAGTGTGATGCAGTTATTTAATCACAACATGCAGATCGGTTTGCAATTTCGTCCGTCCTTCGATGATATTCATAAATCGATCAAATAGTTTTTTCCGCACCAAAGTGTTGTTATTACGTGCGAACAATTTCAGCACGCCTACGATGGTAGCTTGCGTGGCGGCCGGCTGCTTCTTGTTTGAAGGCAGATTGCAAAAGACGAAACCCGTTTTCCGAAGAGGCGATTGCATATTAATCGGGAGAGGCCATTAAAATGCATTCGAATTAGGCCGCCGATGCATGATGCAGTTGGAAATTATTTATATGCACATGAGGGCCCCGTCGAGCAGCGCCCCCAGGCCAAGAGGGGCGCACCGGCGCACACAGGAGCACGCTACCAGATCACGCGAGACCGTCCTGTGACCAGCGGAAGCCGTCTGCCGCCTCGCTAAGTGACTTTGCATGACAGGCTAGAGACGGTTGCAATTTATTTACGGCTAAAATTAGAACCTACAACAGCAAAACTATACGGGCTGCACTACGGGCTCTTCCAAGCATACTTGATCCAGGCAGTAGTTGGGGAAGATCTATGCTTTTCACATGCTGTGGTTCATGGAACATGGATGGAGTCTTTCCACTTACCGCTGATTGTACTTGAGGTGGATGATGGCAGCGGGAAAGGATAAGAGGGGAAGGAATGAGGAGGAGGTGGAGGAGGAGGTTGAGGAAAAGGATAAGGAAGAGGTTGTGAAAGAAGAGGAGGTGGAAGTGGATGTGGTTGAGGAGAATGAGAAGGAGAAGAAGGAGGAGATGGAGGAGAAGGAGGAGGAGGAGGAGAAGGAGGAGAAGGGGGAGAAGAAGGAGAAGGGGGAGAAGGAGGAGAAAAAGGAGAAGTGGGAGAAGGAGAAGAAGGAGGAGAGGGAGGAGAAAAAGGATGAGGGGGAGAAGGAGGATATTGGGGAGAAGGAGGATATGGGGGAGAAGGAGGAGAAGGAGGTGAAAAAGGAGAAGGGTGAG
This sequence comes from Conomelus anceps, assembly GCA_948455865.1. Lineage (NCBI taxonomy): Eukaryota > Metazoa > Arthropoda > Insecta > Hemiptera > Delphacidae > Conomelus > Conomelus anceps. Next base: position 105,697,402 of record OX418217.1, on the reverse strand, counting down.
AAGGAGGAGAAGGGAGAGAAGGGGGAGAAGGAGGAGAAGGAGAAAAAGGAGAAGAAATATGAGAAAGAGGAGAAGGAAGAGAAGGAAGAGAAGGAGGAGAAGGAGGAGAAGAAAGAGAAGGAGGAGAGGGAGGAAAAAGAGAAGAAGAAGGACCAGGAGGGGCCGATGGGGCCGAAGGGGCAGGAGGAGAAGGAGAAGAAGGAGGAGAAGGAGGAGAAGGAGGAGAAGGACGAGAAGGAGGAGAAGGAAGAGAAGGAGGAGAAGGAGGAGTAGGAGGAGAAGGAGGAGAAGGAAGAGAAGGAGGAGAAGGAGGAGAAGGAGGAGTAGGAGGAGAAGGAGGAGAAGGAAGAGAAGGAGGAGAAGAAGGAGAAGGAAGAGAAGGAGGAGAGGGAGGAAAAAGAGAAGAAGAAGGACCAGGAGGGGCTGAAGGGGCAGGAGGAGAAGGAGGAGAAGGAGGAGAAGGAGGAGAAGGAGGAGAAGGAAGAGAAGGAGAAGAAGGAGGAGAAGGAGGAGAAGGAGGAGAAGGAGGAGAAGGAGGAGAAGGAAGAGAAGGAAGAGAAGGAGGAGAGGGAGGAAAAAGAGAAGAAGAAGGACCAGGAGGGGCCGAAGGGGCAGGAGGAGAAGGAGGAGAAGGAGGAGGCAGAGGAGAAAGAGAAGAAGGAGGAGAAGGAGTAGCAGGAGAAGAAGGAGGAGAAGGAGGAGAAAAAGGAGAAGGGGAGAAGGAGGAGAAGGAGGAGAAGGAGGAGAAGGAGGAGAAGGAGGAGAAGGAAGAGAAAAAGGAGAAGAGGGAGAAAGAGGAAAAGGAGGATATGGGGGAGAAGGAGGAGAAGAAGGAGAAAAAGGAGAAGGGGGAGAAGGAGGAGAAGGAGGAGAAGGAGGAGAAGGAGGAGAAGGAGGAGAAGGAGGAGAAGGAGGAGAAGGAGGAGAAGGAGGAGAAGGAGGAGAAGGAGGAGAAGGAGGAGAAGGAGGAGAAGGAGGAGAAGGAGGAGAAGGAGGAGAAGGAGGAGAAGGAGGAGAAGGAGGAGAAGGAGGAGAAGGAGGAGAAGGAGGAGAAGGAGGAGAAGGAGGAGAAGGAGGAGAAGGAGGAGAAGGAGGAGAAGGAAGATAGACGAAAAGGAAGAGAAAGAGGAGAAGGATGATAGACGAAAAGGAAGAGGAGAAGGAGATGAGAGAGAAGGACGAGGGTGAAAAAATGTGATGGAAAGAAGAAGAAGAAGAAGAAGGTTTCAGATGGAGGAGGAGGAGGAGTAGGAGAAGGAGGAGAAGAAGGAGATGTAGGAAAAGAAGGAGAAGGGAGATAGACAAAAAGTAAGATAAGAAGGAGATGAGAGAGGTGGACGAGGCGGAGAAGGTGATAAGGGAGGAGAAGGAGGATAAGAAGTAGAAGAAGAAGAGAAAATGGGAAGATAAATGATGAGGGTATAAAAAGAGAGAAGAAGAGAAAATAATAAAACCTTAGCAGAAGAAGAAGAATAAGATGAAAAAGAGCAAGATAAAGATGAAAAATAAAAAAAGGAGAGCTTTTGTTGCAACGTATTGTCAACGAAATCTCAGGTATAGGGACTTGAGCGGTGTAAAGCTGTGAAGAAAATTCTTTAGCACACCAAATGCCGATTTGGAAAGCCGGTTGCATTAGGTTTTTCACTCCTAGGTTCAAATATGTGAATCTCTGCACGCTGTCCTACACCCGAAACTTCGCAACAATTAAGTCCTACACCTCTCCAACCTATTATATATTTGCTATAATAAATTGCAGGAGTGCAGGGTCATATCTGCTGAGTCTGACTGAAAATATTTGTTGAATAAAACGTTGGCGTGCGCTTAAATCTACTAGAGTTGATTTGCCGGGCAAGGAGCACTCTTAGTAATATACACAAGTATTAAGCAACAACAGATTTATTGATTATGGAATTCAAAATATTCCCATTCAAATAATGACTCAACAGTTTAATTTGAAACAATAAATTTTGCTATTCAAGATTATTACTTTTCTTGATAGTATTTGTTTAATGAATACTTGAAAGTCTCTCATATGTGGGAGATTACCTTAGGGTCTATTTAATCTGAAGATTGAAAAGTCTTCACAAGAATTGTATACAGTACAGGAACCAGTATGACGAATTTATTCTAATTTCGACGCACTATTCGGTGAAAATATGGCCATATTTATTGTAAATTTCGTCACTCACTCAGATTTGGCATCTTCTCCTTGGCGCGGGACCCCAGGACACCATGCGGTCGTCGTTTGAACTTGGACGACTGACACTCGCGGTTTTAAAGTGTGCGAATTTCTGGTTTACAATAAATATTTCGGCAGTTTACAGACTTTTCAATAAATAGGAGGCAATTTACAGAGAAACATTAAACATTATATAGGAACCTAAGATTTATTCAGTCATATGTGACTAGATAATTTATCGGGGACCCGAATTTAGGATGTCCTCTCCGGCTGGTGGTCAGGTAGCAAGTTAAAGTTATTTCCGGAGGTCGGAAAAAGCCGAAAAACGGGTGGTTCCATCCTCAGAAAAAATAGGAGGAACCGCAATTAGATCGATCAATATATGGCATTGGCGCCTATATTAATGCGATTTCTTAATAAGAAAGGACAAGATAATAAATAAAAATATTTGTAGCGCATTAAGGAAGGAGTGAGCAACTCTTTTACATTAATTAATATTTTTAAATAAATTAAAAATATTTTCGTCTACTAAATTTCATCACCATAATAACACCGGCAACAAGTTTGTGCTTGATAACAGTGACCACGTTTATTTAAATAATTGAACTAAATTTTACGCTATTTTAGCGGTTCAAAAGTGTTTATAACGTGTTCCTCTCCATAAATAATGGATGAAAAAAATATTCATTATGTGCTCATCACTCTGGAAATATAAAATGTGAAACCGGCCACTGAGGCTAACCAACAAGTGTTTAAAGTGTTCAAGTGAAATTTCTAGCAAAAATAAATTGAAATCCAGGTGAGTGGTCTCTTAGTTGATACTATATTTCATAATAATTATACAGGATTTATATTTCATTGGTTTTTTTTAGAACTTATGCTAGTTTAATGTATTGTTTGTAGGTTAAAGCTAGTTGATATAGGCTGATTTTTCATTTCCAATTTTATTCATTTCGTGATCTAATAATTTGTCCAGAGTACAAATTAGGTCTTGTAAACAATATAGTGATATTAGTTTTCGTTAAAATTGCGTACTTTTATTTATTTCGGCTTAAATAAGTCGCCGGTAGATTTTAAATTTCGTGACAGAGTGACAGTGTCATGTACTAGTATAGAATCAGCGCCAATCATTCAAACTACCTATTTATTCCATTTATTTATAAATTTGTATTGGGTGGCTGGGAATCGAGAATTTGTCCCGTGACAGTATATAGAAGAAGTTGCACGTACATTAGTTTAGTAATAATTGATAAGCGTGATAAAACCAGTGGATTAGTATCTTATATAAAAAATTTTATTTGTGTTCAAGAGCTACTGTAAGAGAAAATATTTCTTCTAAATAAGAGAGGACTAAAAGAGGTTTGATAGATGATATATTCAAGATGAGATCAATCATTCATCTTTATTCAACCAATTACCGAACGAACTCACAAATCAAGCGATGAGTTTGCTCGCTGTTTTGGACGAATTCCAAAATTCGATAACAGAAATTCTTCGGTTGGATGTTATTGCGTATTTGCGTGAAGTGAAACGAGGATGAGATCGATGATGGGTGCGGTGCGCCATGATAATTTCCACTTCTGCTTATCTTCTTCTTCTCCTCCTCCTTCTTCTTCTTCTTCTTCTTCTTCTTCTTGTTTGATACAGTTATCTGTCTTCCATGAAGAGCGCTAACCTGTCTCAAAATGAGTGCCTCTACTAAATAAAATCTGGAGAATTTTCTGATTGAGCGTGTCGTCCTTAGTTGCTTATTCATGAGCAAGGTGAAGCGAAATGCCAA